>QVRM01001415.1:0-43766 GCA_003439945.1 Dermanyssus gallinae
GAAGTGGTTGCAGCTACGGCTCATACACTTCTTTGTTGGCTGTCTGCCACTACCGACTTATTTAATTAAACCGGAAGGTACTCTGCAAAGGTTTGTTTTCTAATGTTCGTCGCCACGTTGTGGCTGTGAAGACCCGAGACCTTTGATCTCTAGCCTGGTCGCTGTAACTACTAAGAGAAGACAACCTTCCTTTCAAGAGGCATCAACTTAGGTAATCATGCTACCGCTTACGCTACTCCGGCAACCTTCTTGCACGTCCCCCCGGCCGCTGTGCAGCCATTACCCACGGCACTAGGACGCAGGTTACGCCCCCTAGCGTCCTCCATCTGTACTACTTGTATTACCCCCGACTCATCTACGCTGTTGTCGAATAAGACAATAGTCGATTCGAGTCTATTCCCAAAATTCTCACGTTCTTGTCGAACGCGACACGCTGAGAATCAGCTACCATGCTGCCACAAGGGCTGTTGGGGAAACCCTACGTATCTCAACATGTTCTGGCCCTCAGTGCATTGAGGATATGCCTCACGACGACTCCAAGCCAGTAGGGGACGGAGGATGACCTGGAATAAAAACAACCTCCATAAAAAATTAAAAACATTACCCTTTGGTGTTAGTAAGTGGGCGCCGGCTGATTAAAGACTGGTTTATATCTCTAATGATGAGTACAGTACAGCCGACTTACAACAGTTCATCTAATCTCTATAAAGCGACCATACAATGAATTCATTTGGCAGTTGCTATGGTTAGTGAAAAATAGGCACATATTGTTTTGCGTTTTATGTCAGTTCCGCCCGTAATATCGATAGCAATAACCTCGATGTAGTGTTTGCCGGCACCCCGCGACAAGTTCAGGAGTAGGAAGAAGGATTGCACCGACCCCCGATTCAGGTAATTTGTCTCACTCTGTCGGGCATAGAGCTCTGAACAGGTAACAATCCGTCGCTGCCAGTCTTCAAGAAGCTACTAGGGCAGTTCGGTGATACACATTTTTGCACGCACACTCCAGAATGACAAAATATATACCCGGTACTTGCCGCCTATCCGAAATACTCCGGCTAAGGCATACTGCTCGGGCGCTTTATTGGCTACCCTGGGACCTAGTCCCACAACCCGTTCCAGCAGGCAACTAGTGTGTCCTAAAGAATTATGCTCAGACCGATGGTCTTCACTGTGATATTCAGCGCTTTTACTAGACCAATTTTCTCAGACATCTCTATTTCATTCTACTGGGATGATTTGTGATGATGACGTGATTGTGTGGCTACAGACGCGAGGCAACCGTTTTATGTCTCACTGACACAAATAATTGGTTCCTGAATTGCTTGGCGTGTTTTCGATTAAATTAAATATCTTTTGGCCAACTTATTGACGGGGGCCATAATAGCTGCAGTAAAGATCGATCATCCTCAGAAAACCGCTGTCGTAATCCAATAGAAGAAATAAAATTTATTGCGATTCTAATGAAAATGTAATGCAAATTACGGCTTCAACCCTCATATAAGGCAGTCCTACAAGTTAGAACGTTTAGACAGGGTCAGGCCAACGTCCTTTAAGAACACCCTTAGGGCTATGTGCTCACCTAATTAAATCATTATTTTCTGTTGCGTTCTAATGCCAAATTTGCAAGAAAGTTTCGTTTATAGAATTAATCGATCTAATATTAAGTTACAATCCATCATATCGATGAATTTCACGAGTTGTCCGCATAAAACGCGGCACGCAGTGTAGTGATCACTGCGCCCGCATAGTCTCACTAAACAGAACTAAATGCACTACCATGATTAGTTTATTTATTATATATATATATATGTAGTTCTTTGTACGTGGATTAACATATTTCATATTTAGTTAATGTCTTATGTAGCACCTAGTAGAAGTATTTAAGTAAATATTTCGGAGAACAAAAACCGACAAGGTGTCAAACACAGTTCAACGCTCGGCTGGAATCGTTGAACCTTTTGCTGCGTAAACCGTACACTGACACTAGACAGACAACGCGAAATGTTGTGGTTTCTCCAACAGAGCGTGAATGGCTTTTATTCATTGCGCTTTGAAACGTTCCCCTTAGGTGGCGAACCATTTATTTATCTCCTTAGTTACGCCTACCGTTAGCATACTTATCCTACAGATAGTCCAGCTGCGTTCTTTATCCAAACTGATCGTCGAACTTTATTTTTATTGCCGCGCTTTACAACTGCTTCTTGTCTATTCGAATCCCTCACTCTGCTAGACATTCGGACTTTCTCTATAACCTCCATCATGTATTCTATGCTACTGGCCTTGGTCTCGGTCTAGCCAACTGCAACACTTGTCTTCCAATCCGGCTGACTATTCGGCATATTCCCACCGCACAACCTCTGACGCCAACCCTCCTGTTGTCCACGATGCTTCTCGCGGTTGCACCGCGCGACCCCGATCGCCTGCTCGTCCGAACCACTTAAACTTGCAAAAAACACTGCCTAGTAAATGAATACGCACGTAAGTGCCGTCGCTGCCAAACAATTGCTTTATTGTCTCTGTAAATCTGGCCAATAAGCTTTATTGTACACCGTAACCTTCTCTCAGTAAACTAGTCGGAGGATGACGTTATTTTAGTGTAGGGTAAATAGAAAAGTTTCTAAAATATACTTTCATCACCTGCTGAAAAACGTAACAGTCACCTTATCTTTGTAGAACATCTTTGCCCTCTCTAAAAGAGGTATTTGTAGAAACATCGAACCGATCGAAACAGGATGCTGCCGTCAAAAGAAGACCGGCGGACTTTGTAGATTCGCCAGGCTGTCAACAGCGCTACTTTGGTATCCCATGCACAACGTGCAGTTCGAATCATTGAACTATCGCTGTTTGGATCGTACATTGAGGCTAGAAGAACATCATGGATTGTTGAGTATTTTCTCTCTGAACGGATTCGAAGTCTTTGCTAACTGCCCTTTATATGCTTCCTTAGATCTGTCTACTCCTTTCGTCTTTTCTGTTCTGCCTATGTCACGTACCTGTAATTTTGCTCTCTGCAGACTCAATATACTAAAGTAGTTTTCGGGCTGACCCTCAGCCAAGATTTAACGTCCACTGAACTGTTTTTCACATTGCTTCATGGACGGACCCCCATAATACAAATGTGCAACTGTGGGGCTCGAACCCGCGCGCCTACGTGTCTCCTCCGGTTGCGAGGCGCAGGCGAAATGCACCACGCCACCGGGCTCGACTGACTGAATATACTGCAAGCATGAGACGGTCGCCACGTATACCAGGTACGCAATGCATGGTTATTACTATTTGGTGTGTTCGACCACTGCTTGTTACGATGATTACGGGTTGTGTACGGTTTATCTACGGCTTTCCCCGCCGAGGTAAATCAAGTACTATGCAGAGGACCCTAATATATGAAGTACATATTAAATTCAATTTGAGTAAACTAAACAATATGGAACAGCCGAAGAAAGGTGGAGAGAGGATATGGAGAGAAAGACATCCTTGCAATTGTACAGGCAACAAAAAAAGGAATACGGCCGAAAATATATCATTTATTCGAACTCGCAAGCGTCCGGGATGTTCGCTGACTGTAGGGCCGGTATGCTCAACACCCGACTGCTGGCGGCCAGATACTCGGAAATTGAGACCGTTCGGTGTAGAGCGTGTGATATAGAAGAAGAATCTATCGAACATATCGTGCTGAAGTGCGACGAGCTAGGAGGAGTGAGAACAGTGTCCCTAGCTGAGGCATTAGGTTTCGGTGATAAACCATTATGGCAAGAGATAATGAAACCAAACGCAGGCTAGGGAAATGGCACAGATTGTGAGGAACTATGGGAAGACGCCCCGCTAAAGCAAACTATTGTGTAATTAGGTAGTAATATAACCATCGTGATAATCCAATTAATATTATGAATGCACGACAGACGAGGATATTTGTAAAAATACATATAATTATACCATAGCAATAATATACAACTATATACGAAGCCAGCAGCACGCTGTATGACATACTACACAGCGAGCGCATCTGATTCAAAAGATATTCCATGAGGAATGGTAAATAAAACTCATATATATATGGAATTGAAATATCGCGTGTCTAGGCAGCATTTTACTAAAATGAATCATGTAATGCCATGCAGTCTGTTCTTGTTGACCAAACTCTTTAGAAGCAGTTGGATTAGGCCGTCCGGAGATCTAGGAAGTAAGATATTCATTTGTCTATAGGCTTGCCAACATATCGTGTGTATGTTACTCCATTTAGCAATGCCGCGCCACCAGGACGGTTTAGCGGGTTACCCTTACCTTCGAAATAGTATTCAACTTAGACAAGCCTCGGGAATTTGACCTTCCTAGAGGCATTGAATCGTTTTATCAAGTAGGAAAACATATGTGCCGCCTTTATCTGTTCGTTCCTTTTTTTATGAGTACCCCATGCTTTGCCATCCCTGACCCAAGCAGCTTTTAAATGCTTTCTCATACCTGGGAATTTTGACTAACACAGCTGCAGTTCCATCCATGAGCAACTGACCTTGTTCCTCGGAAAATGGCATTTCGCTAGCATCTATAAGAATAAAATATATCTCTCCAGTAGTTGAGTAATAGCTTGGTTTTGATAAAACCAGCTGTTATGTGTCGGCCCGTTGTGCACAAAAGCAATTTCTGTCGAACCAGGGTCCTGAAGGTCTAGTGGGACCTGGCTGCTTCATTGCCACGTTGGTCATATTTATGGGCAAGGATACAAGCTGACCTGGTAGAAAGTTCCAATGGGCTTCACTGTAAGTGTTGTCATACTTCTAGGTAGTTTAGCAGCAACTAATCTGTGCTAGCGTTCTGGCCAATATATATATATATATATATATATATATATATATATATATAACCGGTTCCGGTCTAGCCGACAACGTAAGTTCTCAGCCAGGATTAGAGACTGGTTATGTAAAGTTACCGAGATTTCACGACCAACTTTCTTGCAAGAAGCTCTTTTGCTTAATCTTCGGATCCCGAGTTACCGCTACTATGAATCCCCAGTATGGCCAAAAAGAAGATTGACTGCATCGTCGTCATAAAATGTTTCCAGTGAGGACCGAATCGGTGGACCAGGACTGAATTGGGTTCCCCAGTTTGATGACCAACAATACACATTTATTGTGAAGCCGTTTATTTTCCTATGCTAATGTAAGCATACCAGCGCTGGTATTGCAATAAGGAATCCGTAAAGACGATTGAACTACGGCGCAAAGAAGAATCACTGAATTAACAAGTATCACGCAGTTCCCCCCAAAGCAAAAGAAGACAATATGTAAAGAATGGTTAAGAACAAAATACATGTTTAGCTGCAATCTGCCCTGAGAAATTTTAAAGGTGATCAAAATGTCCTATCTTACAGTCCGGAAAATAAACACAGTTTAAGAACTCAATTGCACTATACAACAGAAACAGTAACAAAATAATAATTACCTGTCATGCCACCCTCAGCATGTGGCATTCATCCAAGTACACCAATTAATCTAGGACGAGAAATAGGTCTAAGCAAACACATTTATTTTATTTATGTAAAATAGTAGAAACAGTTTGTTTGTGTATTCATTAATTAGACGCTAGATCTGCTCTAAATCGTTGAGAAAAAATCCCCTTCCGATGATACCTCAAACGACCATGTCTTCTTATTTACAAATGGAGCTTCTTTATTTCGTCTGACTTAAACTCAGTTCTCAGACCGAGAACCTGGCGTACTTCAGCAGGGGTCAAACGCCATGTTAGTGATGACTGGTTTGCAGAGCAAATTTCTTCCACTTCAGATATCTGCAAACCAGATGAATCAACAAGGGGTGCTTAGTTCACAATTAATTATTTGCTCTATGTCATTCACGCCATATTGCACAGTAGTGCCAGCGATGGACAACGAAAATATCCGCTACAAGATGCTAATTCAGATTGACAAAAATGTTGAACAGGTATCTTTGTATCAAATCAAACAGATTCGGTCAAGTGCTATTCAATTTCTTTGATAAACCTAAAATTGCCATATCCAATTACATTAAATTATTTTAATAAACGCTATATGGCTGTTTATACAAGAGGTCACCTCAAATTATCTAAAAATCTTCATCTGACAACGCACCGAGTCGATGTTGAGCAGCAGAGCGATCTGCGTAAGCTTTGAGAAGCGATCCCGAATACTCCAGCTGGCGATTTTCGTCAGATAACCAATGAGATAGCGAAGCTCCTTGTCTAATTGCATACCACCCAGCTGCCGATTCCGTCGTCGTCATGTCGAAAGGCGTTCATTGATTGAGGCACCGATTGAATCAGAAAGGTCAGCAGATACAATTAGAGCAGCAACAACGACAAGAGTCACCTACACGACGCACAAATACAGCCTATCTGCTACGATATAATATGCCGGTTAGTAGTGACTCGATGACAATGGTGATCATTGATCCGGGATGATACTTACACGATTGTAAATTGTCTTTAGTGCGGCCTTCTCCAGTAGCTGCGTGATCTCCGAGGCAACGAGCGCAACCAGCTGTTCGTGGTTTTTCCTCGTGAGCGCCTCACGGAAGGTTCCCAGCAGAGAGTCAAGATTCATTACGAGCTGTTGGATAAACGGCCGGAGCCCGTCATCCGCTTCCAACTGCGCAAACTCCGCCTATAAAAACAAGTCACCCGTCAAATTAAGCAACGAATTCATAACAGTTAATGAAAATAAACTGAAAGGGCTTTGCAAGGGAAAGTTTGCCTTCTTCGTCTTACTACGGCGTTATTGCCTTCACTAATTTTATAACTATATTCAACTGACCCTTTCCACTCGCGGTTTCATATGAATTTTAGTCGTTCACCGTTTTTAGTACCATACGTGTACAAAAAACCGATAACGTTTGCGCGTATCCCCTAAAACATATTAAACCTAAAAAACGCGTATCTTAGAGGCTCGCTAGCTCTATACATTTTCACTGGTAATTAATATTGTTTACCTAAAGAGTGAATCCAAACCGATAAGACCGAAAAGATAGAACAATACAGCTTGTCGCTTACCTCGGATAGCTGATGGTTGGACGTATGGAAAGCATCACACGCCGCTTTCACGTGAGGTCGGACAGCTGAAGAGCACAGCTGGCCAATACCTGCTGAGGAGAGCGATCTCAGGCGGGCAGCCGCCGAGTTCACATTTGCCAGACACGCCTCGAGCTTAGCGCGCTCTTGCGTTGAACACCCGGGAAATCGCCTCGGACATTCAGCCTGACATACCAAGGTTAACCGATTTGAGCCATCAACGTTAGGACGCGCCCGGTAAAACCACAATCGCAGTAAAAACAATCAGTCAGTACCGTCCAGACAGGTAGGCAACCCACAAAATCGAGGAACGGCGTACGAGAAATCGCACATGTATATATATATATATATATATATGTGCAAATATATGTATACATGCTTAAACTCATATATATATATATATATATATATATATAACTCTGACTTTACAGATGCTAGTCTACGTCTCATGGTAAAAGTTCTTCAAGTGCAAGTATACAACAGCTGTGTTTACAAATGTATATATATCACCAAAACGCTCTGCAACAAATTTGGCTCAACGTGAGAACGACTGGGACGTGTAGAAAGCATGAATAGGCCAAATCATGGCACTGTTAAGACAGCTACAGCTAAAACAAAGACTGACAACACTTTTTCCTGTTCTCAAATGTCTGACTATAATGGCTGAGACGTGGCGTGCTTATGTACTGACAGTCTGCGTTATCACGACATAATAACAGAAGGCATAATACGCACGGTGAGAGCCGCAACAAGGGTGTCGATATAATCGCAGGCAGTGTCGAGGTTGTTCAGCGTTACGACGAACTGCTCCCTGTCGCGTTCCTGCTCGGCTTGACTCTGCAGCTTTCCCTAAGTCAGGAAAGGGCGAGAGAATTTAAGAAAAACAATCCAGCCAACATATTACTCGCTAAATAGTGAATATACGCGCTTTGTAAAACGAAGAGAAGGAAACCTAAAATATGTATGTAAATAACGACACAAGCTAACATGGTACCGTTTACAGTTTTCTATCCGGACGTGTGGCTGAGACCGCGCATGACTGTTACAAGCGTAAGTGTAATTAGATATATATAATATGCATATATATATATATATATATATTTTTTAGCATTTTTAGCATGCATATATATAGCATAATTTTTACAGACTCTTTCATCTCTACCTGCATCAAGTTAATAGCATGGTCCATCATGGCACCGGTGGGAAATCCCTTTTGCAAGCGCTCCTGGCTAGCACGAGCAAATTCGCCTTCGATGAGGGAGCCCGAATGGTTAAGCATGGCGCAGGCACCATCAGAAGATGTCGTCGAGAAGGCCCGGCGAAGGCATTTCTTTAGAAGGAAGAATACGTCTTCTAGAAGCGATGACGTTAAGGACGATTCTTCGAACGACTCGAGCTCAATTGCCTGCAGTGTTATATATGCATACATTAGGCGCACAATGCATATTACATATATAGGCACTCGTGTACACATTCATATGACATAAATATGGCCTCCGTGCACAAATACTTCGGGCAAGTGTGCTAGACATGATTGAAATCTACCGGGATGTCGCCGGTTCATTCACTGTTGTCGACCAAATTTTTTTTGGGCGATGCTCATTAAAAATAGATGATAACTTATACCGCTGAGAGTCAGCAAAACTGCTGCCACAAAGACTATTGGGGAAACCCCCTCACATAAAAAGACCCGCTCCTAGGACGTAATCATCTCTCGTAAATATGTACAGTGGCAAATGTCAAACACTCTCCCCCTCTTAACTGTATCTGCACTGTCGACAGCTCGAATCAACCTAACAAAAAACGTCTGTTTTTTCCATTACTAATAATTTTCGTCTAAATGATTCACCCTCGCTGACATGTATTACACTATTGACTTCACTTATGTGCACAGTATATATATATATATATATATATATATAAATTAAAGTCACTGTGTAAAGAGTCATATGCTAGAGTGTGTTAGGAAAACGCGCAATAGAACTCGCCTTTTTAACAGATTCGACCATGAAAAACTCCTCCAGACAAATGTAGTAGCTCATTAGTTCTTGCATGTCCTTGCTTAGCTCACAAGCAGCTACCTTCTGAAGAAACTCTCCTGCCCGACTAGCCTTTGCATCCGAAGGAAGCTTCGACTGCTCGATGTCGTCCTGCCAAGCAAAGAATAAGTATTCCATACGCATTTAAATAGAGATTTGCTGATATAGGATAGGTGCAACGTGTCCTTAAAATATATGTTAAAAAATATGTGTATAAACAACTTCTGAAAAAACGCTAATAGAACAAATGAGTTTAGCTTAGACCACTGAGCCAACCTTTGAGCAGCCGGCATCCATGTTCAGTATTGTGTAAATTATACTATTTTTAGCCGAATCAAGAAAGTGATTCACCCTATTGAAAAGACAAATTATGCTCAGCTAAATAAGGATTCTTAGTACTCACGTTAACACGTCTCTTGATGAAGCGAAAATACAGTTCCGCATGCTTATGTATTAGAGCAAGCTCTTCCAGAATCGCGTCCACCTGCGAACGGTAGTATAATTTGTCAAAAACTGATAACGGCCAATGAACGCTTTGGATGACGAATAACTATCGATATATCGAATTTTAAAAAAATGGCAGCGTAGAAATTTCTACTATATAGAAACGACAAAGATAACTGGGCCATTTTTTAAAGATAAACTATATGTAGAAGTGAATACCTCTTTTGTCTCTATTAGCGGGTCCTGAGTAGCGTAGAGGTTTCCGGAACTAGAGTTTCCTCGAGGACCGCCTGACGACCTATCGTTGAGGCTGCCTTTAATCAGCATGTCCTAAAAACACAGTCCACACTATTGAAATTCTAAGCCACTACCAAGTGACGTAAACAATGTAGGAGAAATAACAGTAAATAGGGTATAAACAAATCCTGCTTGTGTGCCTAAAAGAGTTGTATTTTAAAAAGTATATATTAATTTATGTTTTCTAAAGGTGTTTGTTATTGTGCCAAATATATGCGTGGTCATTTACTTAGGTGTTATTTTTATTGACTCGAGACTTCGTAATTCTTCAAAAAACTTAAAAAGTTTAAACGCCGCTGGACCAAATATGCAGAGCTAATATAAAAATGTATATTTTTATATTCTGATCCAGTTCTTTTTATTAAATAAATGTTTCCATGACCAACTGACCTACATATCAACATCAGTCTTGTCCATTAGACTTATTCCTATGGGCTATACAAATAATTGCTTTACAAATAAGCTCTCAATATTACAAACAAATAAAATCATCACAATAACATTATCTCCTCTAAAAATGCACCGCACTCCCCCCTAACTGTGGAATAATACTGTGAAAGAATGTATTTACTTATATGCCCACCTGAGCCTTTTTGCATCGGCGAGCCAGCGCGCGGTTCGACAATAACTCTTGAAAGATTCGACGTTGCTGAACGCAAACTTCGCGGTGGATGATTTCCACGAGAACACACAACTCACCGAAGCCTTAATACAAACAGAGATTGCAACAACATTAGATATACGCGGTGGCACTTCAATCGTACACGTCTACATATATATATATATATATATATATATACGCACGTAGTACGTTAGTCTCGACCAACAATAAGCCTAAATGGAAATCCCCGACTTTAATTAGCAACACTACCAGAATGTACATATAGTGCGTCGTTATAGTGGCTTCACCGAGCGATTCATCTCATCATGACCAATATAATGTATCCTCGGTGCAACAGGCCGCGGTTATACAGATGCCCGAGAGAGAGAATCAATTTATTGATGCACAAGCGACTGATCTATATACCATAATAGCGTTCGACGAGTGGCTGATGAATTTCGATGAGACGAGCGGCATCCTCGAACAGAGCGCTGAACGTGTCGGCAAAAACGACCGGCCAGCGTTTGTCCGACTTTGGTAGCGCCTGCGTGGCACGTAGGGACCTCCACGCGTTGTCTGTCACCTGCGGAACCCAGCCACCAAATAAAGCTAATTAAAAGTGCTACAAGAGAAGTATTGCTGTTGTAGACGTACCGCATCAAGAAAATTAAATGTGTGTGTTTCTATGATCATTATCCCGGAAACCCGGGACTAGGGAATACCTGCTGAGCACCGACTGTACCCGCCGACTTTGAGGCTGTGCCATCGCTTAAAATGCTTAGTACATCCAGGGACAACTGGCACACTAGTGGCATCATTTTCCCTGCTCACTTGAGAATATGTAGTACCGGGACATCGTTAGTAAAGTGCAATTTTCTACAAGCACTTTATATATTGCATATTTGTTGTGTACAACCAAGCGGTTGTCCGCAACTGAAACAGCGACGTTACCTGTCTACAAAGGTAGTTGGAGTACTTCGTGAGTCCCTCGTGCTGCTGATTTAGCAGGGGAAATATCTTAAAGAAGCGTTCAATTGATGCCTGGAAGCCAACAAATATAAAATGAACAAGATTACGACGAGGAAGAACAAATATAAAATGACCAAGATTACGACAAAAATAAGTTGTGTAAAGGTAAGCTAGGTCAAATAACCCGTTATATATATATATATATACCGCCAACAAAGAACACATTAAAACTGTCTTAAATGGAAGTGATGCTTGAACCTTTTACTGCTGTATTATTGTACTATTTATTAAACAAAAACTGAGACAAACTCCAACGTACCTGATCAGAACGAGATAGCGCCTCATTGAACCGCTGTGTGACGATCTCAATCAGCTTTCCCTGAGCGGCAGCAAGGGCGGCTAAAGCTTCCTCTAAACTCGAACCTTCCACCATTTCGTCGCCTACACACGACCGAAGTCCTCGCTGGTCCAGACCTACGACAATCCATAAAGCGTAGTTAGTAATGCGCAGGACAATATACAAATATTGCCACATGCAACAGGTGCGCATTCAAAAATCACTAAGATGTAAGCATCAGGTACAGGATCAGGCAAAAGATCGATGACACTTCCACGGCCAGAAATCTTGCTTCGAACAAACCTGCCGTGATAGGGGCATACTTAATCGCGATAACGATTTCACCAAAGTTAGATAACACGTTTTCTATCTCAAAAATGAAAACGAATGTCGAATTTACATGGCAGCAGTAACTAGTCATACACTCGTTCCAGTCCAACTAAAAAATACTATATATATATATATATATATATATATATATATATATATATATATATATATACGTGAAACCACAATACCAGCACCACTACAAGAACAGACAAATCAAGAACGCCGTATATATATACAATCACTTAGCCTAGTAAAAGTGGAAAACAAGTACTGTTGCAACGCCCAGTTTAAACATGGAGAGCGGTTCAGCATTTACCGAGAAAACGATGAACATGTGCGGCGGCCTGTTCAAAGTCTTCATCACGAAGTGCCGTCTTCACACCTTCGGTGCAGGCTCGCAGATCCATGATATCTTCAACACGGCGTAAACTGCCAGCCACTAAACTCTAAAACGCAATTAGTCACGGTAAATACATCGCCAAGATTACTTTTATTATTACTACTAGTGTCCATTGGCACCTGCTTAGGACTATGCCATGCCAGTACGTTTTCCAAGAAGCGTCACGTAACGTAACTTTAGATTAGCTGCAGTTAGAATTAGGAAAAGACACAATAAGATATTAGACTCATTGAAATTATAGAAAATGTTTAACAGAGAGGGAAGTTAATTTCCAGGAAATCGTACATCGGTTAGATCGTAACCCCGTCGGATTCACTAAGGATACCTTCATGTATTCTTCTTATTCAATAATATTGGTCCATAAAACATGGCTTTTTCGGACATTCGACAAGACCAGATATCGTTGTACCGGCACGTTTAGTTATATAATATGCTAAGAATAACCATATAAGTAACCAGAACTCAGTAGTTCGCCTGTGAAGTCAAACCACAGTCTGTTCCTATACATATATATACATATATATATATATACTCAGTCACCTTGGCAAGGTCGAGCTGTTTGACTTTTCGAGATATCGTCTCGGCAAGAGTAGACGTGTAGGTGACAATTTTGGTAAGTTCCTCAGTGTCGCTATGAACCAACTGAGGAGATGGCCTGGAAGTGGGTCCACAAAACAGAAACACATGATCGACACTCTTCAGTAGCCAAAGTACGCGTGTAGGTTATTTAGATTAGGAGCACCGGGCACTAAAACTATAGTACATACCTGCAGAAACGTTCGACGTCGTACAATCCTTCTACAAATCATAGGCGGCAGTTGATCCGCAGCAACGATATTGGCTCATTGGTTGAAGTTCATAAGTTAGTATATACATCATTTTTTGCTGAGCTATATAATAAGGATTGTGTGCGACTGTGAAGTATGAAGGTCAAACTCACACGACTTTAAGCAGCTTGACAATCCGCTCGTCGATATCTGCATGACTGAGTACCAGTTCTTCCAGTCTTTTACTCGTCTCCTCCTATCAAACAGAAATCGGACAAACAGAATCAACACATCATACCTCATCGTTAACTAACTAGCATACCCTCAAAATATCTGCAGAGAATACTAATTATAATATTGATGAAAGTATATATTATTAATACCCTACACAAAATATACACTGTTAGAAATTGTTTAGTGATAATGAGCCACGATCGACCGCGTTCCTCCGACAGAGGGTGCCATTGGAACTATTCGAAGGAAACAGAGTTCCTCATTATGCCTCTTACCCAAGGCAGCAGGGTAAGATAGCAATAAAGTCTTGTTCAGAAAAGAATATATATATATATATATATTTTACACAATATTCGGAACACATTGGCTCATAACAATCATGTGCCTACTTTGAGTAACAGTAATTATTACCATATGCGACAAAACAAAAACAAGCTGGTTCAAGATATCATAATGTCAATTACATTTACTTTCTATACAACGCATAATGCTAAAATCTACCCCAGCATTTTGGCGTGACAAATTGTTACACATTTTTCATCAATGTATTGACCTTTCCCGCTTATAGAGGGACTTTCGGTTAAGGGATGTCACGCCTCAACTTAGACCCCCTGTGGACCAGTAGACATGATAGCTGCCGCTGTCACTCCGTGACACATTATGCTAGACTACGTGGCTCTACGTAATTTTAGTCTCACTCCTACACGAGACGCAACAGCAATTGATTGCTAAGCGATACTTGGATTTTCCATAGATTAAGCATTTACAGCAAGTGACAGTCACGAAACATTTTCAAAGTATGCATTAATAGAATGCGAGAGGTTTCACATGAGGCATAGAAGGAATTACAAGGCGGTTCTATGGCTTAGATTACATAATCGCCGACTGATGGCCTTTATTATACTTCGTCTCCGGTACAGTTTCATATATATATATATATATATATATATATATATATATATATATATATATATATATATATATATTAACGTGTAATTTCTAGAGAAGTTGTTTTCTTAGTTTGGTACCAATAGTCGCAACAAACTACAACCGTACTATAATAGTATAAGAATCATTATGCGGCAAGTTGTTGCTACTGGAACATGTAGCCCTGTTTTCTTCAGAGCCGACCACTGGCGAATTGGCGCCAGAACACTACGGGAGCATCCCGTCTGGAGGTCGATCCCGGCGAAAACGCGAAACGTCACAAATCACATAGCCACACAGCGACACTACATCCTATGGAGAGCCAACATAACTACACCGTTGTGACGTGCCGGATGGTCAACCGGCCGGGATTTTAGCATTCGATACATCGTGTATATATATATATATATATCTCGGTCGCAACCTACCTCCCTGACAGACAGCTCCTTCAGGAGCCGTTCGGCTTCGTCCAACTCCTCACAGGGTTCGACGGCGCCTGTCATCGCCGTGGTCATCACAATCCGCATCAAACTAACAACCGCACTAGCAACAACAACAATAATAGTAACACTAACAATTGTAACAACACTTATAATAATAATGCAATATTTGTTGACGACCGCTGAGTCAACGTTTCACTTGGGGGGTGGTTGCTGTTGTGTGAGTGTCTCCTCTCGTTTCAATAGCGGCAACTCGAATCACAACCAGCAAGCGAACGAACAGGTGTCGTAGCCCAGCTGATGGAGGCCGATATGAGGCGAGCTGACGGGTGGGTGGCGAAGTCACGTCACTTCCCCTCGTAGACAGGAGGCACAAATCGACAAACAACAAGCACAACAAAGCTACCACCACCACCAATAACAACAAGTACAGTGCTAAACAGAACGCACTGCAGAAGTCGCGAACCACAAAAGTTATTGCAAAGTCAACAGAGCTAGCTGGCTCCAACTTTGAAGTTTGAGCACTCAGACTCCTCGTCCACTACAGTACAGTCCCAAGCAGGCGGCACTGTCACTCCAGCTGAACGAACAGTGCTGATGTGACAGTCTGACAGTCGGTCTCTTGGTAGAGCGAGTGCGGCAGCGGCAGAAGAAACACTGCTTCGAATGTATGTGTCGGTGTTTTTCAAATGATGAACGGTGTTTGACGAACGCTGTTGTCAACACCAGATCGTCAACAGCAGTGGTCGCATCATATGTCGTCTAGTCAATAATAATTATGATAATAATAATAATAAAATGACGATAGTGTCTACGCTAGAACTGTGCTACTCAAAACTTAGAGGCTGTTCTGTTGTTGTTGTTCTTATTTTTGTTGTTCTACGCAAACTGTTTCGTGTCATGCGCGTTCTATTTCTAGGTATAGCACAGTGTAACGTCAACCGAAAGCGAGCGCCTCTCCTCTCCCGCGCTAAATTGCCCTTTCCACAACCTGTCGTCTGCTAACAAGACAAGATTCTACCCGCCAAACAGATAGCTATTTATCCTTTTTTTTTAATAGATATATAAATAAATACCTAGCCAATCATCATTCTGAAGAGAATAAGTCACAGCTGTTAATAATGCTTTATCATAATCATATTGAGGTATTCGTGAAGAAGCTGGCGTCGGAAGCGTCACAAATGACTGCACCCTGGGAGTGCAGTGTTCCGGCGTGAAGAGACCATACTAACGTAATTACTATACATTTTGTCCCCCCCCTCCCCCCCGTAGGACCGAAATGCAAACGGAGAACGCAATTGGGTTTTACATGATAGATGCATTGCAAACGTTAATTCTTAATTGTCCCTTGAGGGCGCGTGTTTATTTTACATGTTAATATATTTTTATCGATACCTACAATACGACCTGATTTACGTAGGGTTACGGAGCACAGCAGTTCAGGTACATGTTGCATTTTTAAGGATTTACAGAATGTACAATTACAAAAAAGTTTTCAGACTGACCCCCTAAAGATTTAACGTCCACGGAACTGTTGTTCACATTGCTTCATAGATGGACCCACATAAATACAAATGTGCAACGGTAGGGCTCGAACCGCACACCTATGTGTCTCCTCCGGTTGCGAGGCGGAGACTTAATCCACCACGCCACCGGGCTCGACTGTGCAGTAGATTCTTGGACCGAAAGCATAAAGTGGAACAGCAGACTTATCACAAGCTTTTCTTGTACTCTTTCTCACTTTATGTATTTTTTTACTGTGACAATCACTTTATAAATCTACAATACATACATATATATATATATATATATATATATATATACATCTACAATACATATATATATATATATATATCTAGTTTTCTTAACTCCCCAAGAACCTTTTGTTCCCCGTATGGGTCCGTGATTCGTTTCTACCTTGGCCTAGGTTTGCCCCATTCAATTTTGATTTCGTTTGTACAGGTGTCTTCACAGTAATTTGGAGCTATACATAAACATTTTCGTGGTAACAAGAGTCTTTGCCATAAATAGGTATGCCGACTTTCCTCACGCAAACGTGTTCAGGCTTAGGGATAGTGCATTTTAAACAGAAAATAAATAGAGTGATTTATGACAGCATACGTATGTTACTAAATTGGCGTATACATTGTCTTTTAAATTTGTAAATTTTAGTTTAGTAACGTGCTGACCTTATAAAATGTGTAGCGACATGATCTAGCGGTCTAGTGCAGTAGTCATGGGCTACCGTCGGTTCGATTAACAACAGGTCCAAATCAACCTGTTGTGGGCCGAATTTTGTTTCGGCGGTTTTCATTGAGAGTAGATGACCAAATCGTACCGCTGAAAGTCAGCAACCATGTTGTCACAAGGACCGCTGGAGGAAACCCTAGATGCCTTAACGTGTCCGGCCATCGATGTATTGGTGATATGTCTCACGATGGCTCTAAGCCCGTAGGAGACGGCGCATACTTTAGAATTCAAAGCAACTTCCTTAAAATGAGTTCTTTTTTATACCTTATAATATAGTGATGAATCGCTCCATCCCTACCTATAGCAACAGTCTAACTACGCACTACACCGTCAGTTCACGCAGTTCGGTTTCAGTTAAAGTGACCACGTACAACGACAACACTACAATGGCTACCGCCTTCCGTGCCAAAGCCTTAACGCCGTCATCGTCACCAGCAGCATCAGTGCAACCGTCGAAGCAATCGCTACCAATGATGACACGTCTTCAACCGCCGACCACTCAGAGGGTGAGGACCCGTTGAATGTTCAAGGCGCTCGACCCAAACCACTACCCCAATTCACCAGTATCTCTATACAAAACTCAAACAAGCCGAGCTGTAGCTTTCAGCCGACGTCTTTCAAGCGGCGTCTGACATATTTTGGGTGCCTGCACACAGCGGTGTCGCTTGACCTTATCTTGTATGCGTCTTGAAACAGATGGATGACGGATAGGTCCGGCGCCGTCTTCGTCTCGGCTGCGTTACGCAGCAAGAGCTGCGTCCGTGTGTTCTCTCTGCATTTACTTGTGGGTGCCTTACGTTGTAGTCGCCGTGATACTAAGAGAAGCCCCCGCGTTCGCGTAGCGGTAGCAGCCACGGACAATATGCCTGTGACAAATGAGAGAAGTCGACGGTCCTGTCGTGGCAAAAGTGCCCGTAGATGCATAGCTCTCGAAGGCTTTAATCAGAGCGTTGGTGTCAGGTTCTGGTCTACACCATAATTCAAATCCCAACCCCAGGATAACGGGCAGGTTGTTCAGTGCAAGAGAGATTGCGCGACTTACCTTCTCAAAAAGCACTTTCATTCAATATCTGGACGCCGAGTTGCCGCTACTACGTGTATAAATTCCTGTGATGCTCTCCCAAGAATGCCGATGCTAGAGACTGACGAAGTTATGATGATTCGAGTTAAATACGCCGGCGGCATAACTTATGACGGCGCTAACTAATCCCCCTTCGATTTATTAGAAAAAAAACTACATAAAAATACGACATTTTTTTAACAAAGCCGGAGAAGTTACAAAGGGACTAAATAGAGGCGTTAAGCTCATTAGATTTTTGAACAAATTGTTTAAGACAAAATACGAAATATCGTCTTTGTACTGGATAAAAAGGAAGGAGCTTGCGGACGCTAACGTCGTTTTAAGCGAATGACACGGATTCAGCTGTCCTTGAATTAATTCGTGCCGTTCAGCCGAGTTCTTCTCTGTTGTAGCAGCGTATAGTCTGCCTTGATGAAAAAACCTTATAGAGAATGCTAAATTGTATAAAACCCTGTAGTTTCTTGGGTCCGTGGCATTCCGTTTCCGTTTGAGGATCGGTTGAAGGAAGCCTTTTCTCCACCTATCGGAAATCGAGCCCTGACGTAGGCATTCGTTGTAGAGGCACGTTAACACGGGGCATATGATTCTTATGTTGGCCTTAAAATGTCTCTAGATAATCAGGTTTGGCCTTGTTACTTTATTTGTTGTGCTTTAAAATTACTACTTCTTAATTTCGTCTATGCCAAATTCCCTAAAATCTTATGTGGCATCAAGGACTGATAATGTTAGGAGGTGCTGATTTTACCGAGAGTAAAATCCAACTTTTTAAAGTTTCTGTGATAAGTTGCATTCGTGTAGCTTTTTCGTAGAGTTTTTTTATTGTATAGTCAATCAGCTCAACTATTGTATACCGTGCTGTATTATAGACAAGGTTGGGGGGGGTCTGCAGTTAATGTGCCTATACGGATAGCCATAACGGCCGTTCCCCTTCCGTTTTACTGCTAATTCATGGCAACATGCTAACAACTCGTGATAAGAGAAATGTATGCTGGTAAAAATATGTTGTAAACGTTTTAGTAAAATAATTACGCTGTAATCATTAAACGAGTTATCTCCATTTCATCACGACGATTATCGTTGTCATATTCTTTTGTCCTGCTGATTTCGCTCGGCGCTAACGCTTCTCCCAACCTCAGGTGCTCACCGTGAATTCTGTATGTCTTTAGGTGCCACCCGGACATGGGCTACAATGAATACTTTCCGGCCATACACATACGTCCAACAATTTATTGACTCCGTGTGCATCTGCTTATATGTGACAGCTGCTAGAGTAAGCTTAATTCTTTTCCGTGTGTTTTGTTGCTCGCATTTTAGTATCTGTCCGTACGATCTTAGAGTCACTTTAGTATCTGTCAGTATGATCCTACATACATAGTCTTCTTTGGGGGGCCTCTGCTGTGTCTGATAATTGTGAAGCGTTAACGAAAAGAGCTGTCTCTCTGTGACGTTCCGGTGCGTCAATTTGTTGTTTTGTCTGTGATGGTGTGTGGCACGGCACGTTCTTTTTGCGACGGTGAATCAGGCATTGTGTCGCGTTCCCGCCAACTTGAACGTGTCAGTCTGTGGGTCGCCACGTTACTGGCTTCTCTTGATGTGGAGACTAGAAACAGTTCGAACGTAGCTAGCTGCTCATTCGTTTGTTGTGTTTGATCTAGGTGTAAGGTTGATGCTATGGCTAAACAATTTCGTTAAAAGATCACCATCTTTGTTGCGTAAGTTCTTGAACGGTTTATCCGCGCAGTTACAAGATTTTTTTGTTGGTGCCTGTGTCTGTTTGATGACGAGTTTCGGTACTTTCATTGGGTATTTCGAAGACGCAGTGTGTTTTGCAGTAGTTTGCTGCATCGATTTCTAACTTGAAGGATCTGAGCACTGCAGGTGACGCCAGGGCTCATTTCAACGTCGCCGGCAGCAATAGGAAGTGGAATTATGAGGGCCGAGACTTTCATTAGCTGTAGTTTTGTGGGCCATCGATGTGATGGGCGGAACGACAGATTAATCATACTTAAGAAGAGTGGATGTTTTAATAGAAAGGTTTTCCGTTGGCAGTAGAGATCCAGGTAATTCGAAAGCTTGGTTACGATCGACGATTGCTGACATGTATAATCTTATTTTTTAAATAAAAAACCTATTTCTATATTATATATTCAGTACGTAATATGTCACGACGCTCGCAATAGGCGTAACGTATTAATAAAAGTACTAAACTACATAAGCGGAAAATGGCAGCTGTCAATCGATTTCACTACAGTCTTTATGCAAAAGAGAGCAAGTATCTATAATGACAAATCAACGCTTTTGCATAGATCAGAAGTTGTGAAAGCGAAAGTGAAAGCGAAAGAGAGAATAAAGGGGCGTTGATACAATGTGTTGTCTAGGGGATATACAATATATATGAATGCCAACAACCCTATGGAATGAAAGGGGAGAGGGACAGGAAGCGATCGGCCCATGACTGCAAGGCCCAAGGTTTATCGTTGTCGCCATGGAGAAGCACCTCAACAGAGACAAGACTGCAGACACCCTTTCTCCGTTCGTCCTCATCAATCGTTCAGTCTCATCTTAGAGTCTCATTCGTGGCGAAAATAATCGTATATCCCGTAAATTATTTTATTTGAGGAAACTAAACAGTGTGTATTTGTGTTTAAATTCATCTTGCTCTTATATATATATATATATATATACATATACATATATACATACATAGACCGCGTACAGCGGTAGATGCTAGATGCAACTTTAAAGTGCATACTGATTATATCGTTGGTCTAAAAGTTGACCTCTCTTTCATTGGGCAGATGACCTTTTCCCTCATTAGGCCAAAACATTCGCTGGACAGATAGGGAGAGTTAGAGGCAAACATAAGCAGCGCCCTCTGGGCGAGCCTCTCAAGGGCCGAAAGCTCCATGCGTATTAATCGGTAGTTTCTGGCGAGCAGCGCGCTGTCAGGTTTCCATGACAATGACGAGCTTTAATACGACAAATATTCAGACCAAATCTCAAAAACAGTGTATTACTCTTTCTCTCTCTCTCTCTCTATATATATATATATATATATATATATATATAAATATGTCCCTCCCGTTTTATTCGCTGCATTATTGCTGCAGACTACCTTTATAGACGATTGATATGCGTTATGATACCGCTGCTTCGGTGTTACCCAAAGAGGCACCAGCCGTAGGCTATCGTGTACACAGCTCGGGCCGCACCCATCACTCTATAAGGATTAATAGGGTTTCTCGCTAGACACGTAAGGCATTTTCTGAAGGGCCTCAACTGCTACTGTTACCACTAATATTGTTTCCGCCGCTTTATCTTTCGTACTATTATGAAAAGTCTACCTATTAGCTCCGTTATTAGATGGTTCGCTTATTGCTTGGTTATAAGAATGTCTCTCTCTCTCTTGCTTTTTTTTTTCGGTGCACTTTGAAATATGAATCGTCAATGTGTTGGTATCGTTGATGCTCTTGTTCATGTCGCTTTTGTTGCTGCTGCTGCTTTTCAGCCAGAGTAGTTTTTACGAAAAAAGTAGCTGCTAGCTGCAGCTAAGGAAACCTGGCGTTCCGCAAACGAGACCTGCTCACGAAAGAATGGAACACCTTCACCGTGCTTCGATGCTCGCCATGAAGATGTTTACGATATGAGGGATAAACACCTGATTTGTGCTATCCCCCTAGACTTTTCGGTTCGCCATTGAGTACTAGCTCTGTCTGTCTCTAGAATTAAAACACTTTTTAAGGAGGTTGTTTTTTTTATATGTCTGTCTCTTCATCTGTCTTAGGCAGGTAGTTAGTCTGTCAGTAGTGAGTTTTGCGGTGAGAGTCTGTTCCTGTCGTTCAGCATCGCCCACCCGCTCTCCCGCCAGCCAGTTAGCCAACTAGCCAGACATCGGCGGCGAAGTGTCGACAACGAACACAACGAAGACGTGCGAGCACCTGCCAGGCGTGTGTAGATCAGCACGCTCTGCTCTGGGCAAGTTCACGACCCGGTCATCAGCGTACAGAAAGCGAGAACGCGTAACTCTCTGACACGACCGATCGGACAAACAAACAGACAAACAAATTTTAAGCCGTACATAGATCGGCCTACTGTTGCAGACATAACAGCGGCCCGTCGTAGCGGGGCAGCAGGTTCATCGTCATCATCACCACGATCATCATCATCGAATCATCATCACCACCGACCCCACTGCCATCACCGTCACTACCAGCATTATTAGCAACAGCATCACCACCACCATCAGCAGCAGCAGCAGGATCTATCATCAATATCAACATCCGCAGGCTTCCCTCTCCCGCTAAGCTACGGCTCCTCACGCGCCTCACTGTGGTGGCGGCTGCGATAAGCAGGGCGGAAACGGCCGCTGCCTCACGCTGCCTCTTGGTTGACCAACCAGCCAGGCAAAGCGAACCCTCGCCGGGCGAGCGCCGAACCAACCCTCACTGGACAAGCGCCAACGCGTTGTATATCGGTCGGTCGGTTGGTTGGTTGACTGGCCCTTCTGTTTGTCTCTGTTCGGGGCCCGCAGAGAACGAGACCAAAAAACAAATCGTAACAGCTACCCCAGCAGTCGTTGTTGTCGCGGTTATTGTCAAGCCGTGATCATCATCACCATCATCATCATTATTATTATCACCGTCGTCGCTGTTGTACCAAAATCAATAAATTGAGTTGTTGTTGTCGGTGGTGTTGCTGTTGTTATTACTAGAGTACAGCAGTATCAGTTGCATTTGTAGCAGCAAAAGCTGCCATCGCCGCTTTAGCTACTTCTCTCCGGTCTGTTCGGGCGGGCGTAGCAGTCTACCGTCTACCTGTCTGTCTATCGGTGCGTCTATCTGACAGTCTGTCTGTCGCTGCTGGCAACAACGGACGGCAACTTCGGGTTGGCTTCGTGAGTCGGCGTCACTTGAGCAGTCATCCTTGTAGTAGCAGTAGCATCAGCAGCGGTGGTAAAGGTGGTGGTGGTGGTGGTGCCAACAGGAGTGTAGCATTGTAATGACAGCACCAACAGCGTCAGCCGCAATCACAACAACTACAAGAAGAGCGTAAGCAACAACAACTACAAGAAGAGCGTCAGCAACAACAACTACAAAAAGAGCGACAGCAATAACAACAACAACAACAGAAACAACAGCGTCAGCGACGACGACGACTGCAATGCCAATAGCCATACAGTCGTATCATTAATACTACCACCATCATCATCAGCAACAGCAGCAGCAGCAAGGCATTGTCATCGTCTTCATCATCATCATCTTCTTGGTCGGCACCATCGATCGGCAACTTCAAGCCCGAGATAGCTGGCTCTCTCAATGAATGAATACGGGTGCGGGTGGGTCGGTCTGGTCGCTCGGTCGCTTGCTGGCTCGCGTGTGTGTGTATTTGTGCCGGATGTTGACGCCGAGTTGAGTTGGTGTTAGCAACGAAGTCGATCTACCACCACAACAGTGTCAACAGAGGAACAAGAAGACGAAGAAGAAGGAAACCGTAATTATAATAACCATAATAGGAAGAAGACGAAAGCGAACGACGAAACGAATAAGTGGCAAGCGGCAACAGAAGGTAGCTACCGTGGCACCAACAACAGCAGCAGCTGAAGAAGCAACGAATATCAGACCGAAAAAGACCCCGAGGTTTACCCGTTGAGGGTTTAGCTTGCTGTGTCTGATGGTAAATCAAATGTAAACGTTTACTGTAGTCGTAAGCGTAGTTGTGATAGTAGTAGTAGTAGTCATAGTAGTTGGTTGTAACCAAGTAAATATCCTACTGCGAAATCTTCAGAAGTCTTCAGCCGGGAGTCTTGGTGTTCAGCCGACCAAGGGATCAACCTTGTACCAGCATCCGTCGTAGTGAGGTTTAGTGGAAACAGCAGTTCGAAATTTCTTCGCCGGCGCCGCCATCACGAAACGATCTCGTCTCTATTGACTAACGCAGACAGTTAGACAGCCGACCTGGTGAGGACGCTGAAGCCACAATCTTCCTCCACTCGACAGCTCAGAAGATCTCCAGGACGCAACGATGGCCAGCGTAAGGCCAACTGACGTAAGTTGAACGCCTGCCTGGTGAAAGAACGCCAAGTCAAATGAGCATAGTTGTCCCGATGCGAGTTGTTACAGCTTGGTGAGGGACGGCAGGTCTCATACAATGTTCGCTGTTTTCTAGTCGTCGCTCGCTACAGCTGATCGCATGTGACCGTATCGTTGTTGCCTTTTTCTTGCAGCTTTGCTTATCTGTTCGCAACGAAGGAGCGTTTTGACAAGGTGCTGGCACTCGATTACGTTTACCAAGTATTTGCAGTAATGCAAAGACGTTAGTAGTGTTTCTGGCCGGTTAAAGTTCAATCGAAGCTAGATTGTGTTATACAGTTATTATATCGGGCTCTTCTATCCAGCTCGATTGTTACGTGCAGTCGCGCTTTGAGTAGCTGGGCAGTCCTATAAAAGTGCAGAAAGTCGTTCTGAATTAAACACGTACAGGAACTTACCGATATTGTATTGCTCAAACACGCCAATCTAACAACTCGATCTACAAAGACAAATTTAATATTTTGAATAATTAATCGAATATATATATATATATATATATATATATCTATAGAGAAGAGCGAATACATAAATATATATACATTGTATAATGCAGTACCGGTTTCCGCTCCCCTCAATGAAATATTTCTAAGCAACTAGATTTACTATTTCATTAATAATTAATACAGGACGGGGAAGTGACGACATCATAATTAATTCTTGAATACACGGGTTCTTGCTAGAAGGATCATCATGTAGCGCGTTTCGAGTTTAGCTTAAAGATTTCATGACCTTGCCCGTCTTGGTGTAGCATGTGGCTTTCTTTCTATCTGACCCGACTCGATATGTCCCGCGAGTCAGCTGCTCATATAAAGTCGCTGACCTTCGGTTGTCAATACAAACACATATGTGTCTCTTTCTATGTCCCTCTACATAAACAGAGCGGTCTAATTAACTACGTCACTTCTTTACTATATATAATATATATATATATATATATATATATATATATATATATATATATATATATATATATATATATATATATATATATATATATATATATATATAAATATATATATATATATATGTATATATATATATATTGTTTAGGAGTGAGAGTGAAATGACTAACGTCTGTGTTAATGATGTGAATGGCCGGACATCTCCTCACAAGACACGCCAGTGCGATTAAACGAGTTGTTTGAGGCAGAAACCAGACATGCCACCGGTTGTACAGATTAGAGTCCCGGGATATCCACTTCTCCAGCTTTCACGTTCAGTAACTTGAAAACATGGTAACCGGCCGCCATAGACAGACACAGGCCGCTAACGTTCTTCCTCTGGTTAAACGGGGCCCTATAGGAGCCTGACATCGACGGTGGGGGCAAATGGCTTACAGTAATCGAGCCAACATCGGTATGATACCAAACTGATCCCTGTAAAGTACACATTATTGTGGTTGTTCCATGGCAGTTGACAGTAATACTACATTTTCAAGTTAGTGAACGTGAAAGTTAGAAAATTGGTTATCCCAGAACCACCATTTTTGCGAACTGCTATCGATGTGGCTACTTGCCTTCTTGTAGCCAGCATAATCATTTTTTGGCAAGGCAGAATTTTCTGCCGAACCCGACCGTGTGTCTGTTTTTCACCGAACAACTTGTTCTCCCGCAATAGCGGGTTTGTGAAGTGATGTCCGACCACCCGCACCAGTATAACATATTATAAATTATAATTGAATGAAATAATAATTTCTTGGCCCTTAAATTGTGGCTACATATACCCAACTGAGAGGCAGCGTTTGATAAGATTTGCAGGTTTGAGTTAAAAGCTGGCGATATGTATGTATGTGTGTATATATATATATATATATATATATATATATATATATATATATATATATACAGTACGCATATACCAAACTGAGAAGCAGCTCTTGATAAGATTTTCACGTTTGAGTCACAAGCTGGGGATATATTCATATATATGTATATACATTTACCAGCTAGCTGATATCTATAGACTCCAAGTATGCGAAATATGGTAAGACCAAGTAATTGTACTTGCTATCTGTCTGCATGTCGGGTGTGCTTCCGGCAAAAACAACGGACGCGTTGCACGTAGTAAATGTACAACTGTATATTAAAGACTGTTTTAAATCATACATTCATATCAGTAATATATCTGTATCTTTATCGAAAGTTGCTTCGAAAACGTGTCGTATACTTATACTAGGCAAGCATACCTTTTGGTACAATCTTAACGAGCAAATAAGGATACTAGGATGGCTAGAGATCTGGTATACCTAGTGATCGATGATTTTTAGTTTTATCTTGAGAACATAGGCCACTTTGGAAGATTCGTCTTTATGATTTGTAATATTTAATTAGGCGTATAAGCGATTGTTGCAGTTTATCAGTAATGCTGTCGTGCTCTTACCAGATATAACAAATGCACACTGAGAAGCCGACCATCGCCGACCCATCAAACATATGCTTTGTACGGGAGGAACACTCCAAGTGTATTGACTGTCAAAATAGGGTAAACGGCCTATTCTGCTAAAGATGTAGGCAATTAATCGTTGTATACTGTAACGTGCCACTTGTCCTGCAGTCGAACCACTCGATTGATTTAAAATACATTGAATCACATAGTAAATAACCGCGCGTAGGAACAGACGTGCAAAGCGAAACTTATGCGAACTTACGTGGCCAGAAATGTGGCATTGTATATTTCATCATCTATTTATTGCACTATGTAGATGGCATATATATATATATATATATATATATATATATATATATATATATATATATATATATATATATATATGTATATATATATAAGATACATGTTTATAAGTAATAAAATGTCATCGAACTAATTGCGTAAGAGTAAAAGCTCTCTGACAGATGGTAAATAGGACACTGCTGGTTGCATAAACAGCACACACATCCGACGTTAGGATCGTGGAAGTCTCTCCGACGGTGGAGTTTATGGTGGAATCTGTGGAATGAATAGCGGGTCGCAAAATGTCGGTTGGTCTGTAGTGGTCTCTGCCAGTTCTGAGCAATTTGAAGAAGCTTCCGGCAACTGCTCGAAGTTTCTTTATGAAGTCTTCTCTGAACTGAAGGAGAGCAGGACTTTCTGGGAGACTGAATCTAGTAACTAAATTCAACTTCCCAGAAACAAGTTTCTACAAGCGGTTGAGTAGAAGGCATGAGGTAAACTAGCTTTTTTGCGTTTCGTGGTAATTCAATGGCTAGCCTGAAAAACGTGGGAGTTGCCTTATCTGGTTTATCTACTGTGATGGACTGAGATGCTCCCATATGGGCTGGATGTCGTAGGCTGCCACCGAAACAACTTTCAGGTTAAAAAGTGCTTTTAGCGTGCTCAGGAGATAATTGCTGGGGCTCTTCAATTGTGGACGTCGAGACTAGGCTTTTTCTTGTCCGTTTTTCGATGTGTTGTCCGAAGGTTGTGCACTTCATCAAATTAGTTAATCCCATGGTAGCAGAAGGTGTTAACGAACTCGACTGCATTAATACTAAGTTTCCAGCGATCGGAACGAGCAAGCGGTTCTCCAGGTCTAAATTTGATGGCTTTGGTTTTCTCGGCGTTAATCTAAAAGCCGTCGTTTTTGCAGTACTCTTTCAGGGCGCGTATGCTTTGCTGCAACTCTAACTTGTAACGACTGAACATGACGATACCGTCAGCGTTTAATATAATGCCAATCGTATCGTGTTCGTTGTGCACTACTGGCGGCAGATCGCTGAGAAGGGTAGAATAAAGCAGACGATGATAAGACTGTCACCCTGAGCATAACCGGTAGTCTAGATAACAGGCTCATGCTCACTAATTAAATCGTCAAGAATTCTCGGGTTTGCTTGGAGAGTGCTGGCGTTTAGGCCTGAGCAGTGTCAAAACCGAACTTCAGATCAGCACATAAGGCGTATAGAAACGTTCCCCGTCACTTATAAAGTTTCAGGTTTTTTCACTTCGGAATAAAAAATCGTGCATTCTGTTAAGACCGATTTTTCCTTTACGGAATCCATGCTGCTATTGCGGTATTATGTTGCGGTGATGGAGGAATGTTGAAAAGCGTGTTGTGAGCACCGATGCCAAACTTTTATAAATATAACTCTTCTTGGCAATGCTCCTTCAGGATCGGACATCAGTAGCATCACCTCTACGTTTTGAGATGGCCTTTAGTATGCAATCCCGCCATGTTTCCGAAACATGGCCCGCATCTAGGCATCTGTTGAACATTGAAATGAGAATAAGCCAACTATGAGGAATATATTCGAAGTGTTCATTTTGGACAAAAACGGGATCGAAAGCTTTATTTATTTTTGCGTGACCAATAGCCTCTAGAATCTCGCTATAACTAATGGGTATCTCTAGAGATAAAGATTTTAAATGCCGGGCCAACAATGCAGAAACGACACCTGTTGGCCTTTCGGCTTCGTAAGCAGTAGCTGGGCAGTGGTAGCCATAAAATCCGTAAACATAAAATGTTTTGGTAGAAAATGTTTTTGTCGAAACCATTACACCCGGACGGCGAAGACTGCCGTTAGATACAAAATCCGTTACCGAACCTACGTCTTCCATGTTTCACTGTGTAATGCGAAGGGTCATCCTATTACTGATGGAACGCGGGCGTGCTTGGCCGGAGATGCCTCGTAGTGCTGCAATGCGGCTTCTACATACTCCATCATAGTTTCTCGTATTGGAGATGGTCCTGATTTTTCGCCCCCGTAAAACTCCTTCCGCTTCGTATTCACTCGCTGAGCCTGCGAGGCTTGGAATTGCTGACCGGGTTACGGGGTTTCCAGATGTAGTTGTTTTTAATGCTGCCGTTGTCACTGAACTTCTCTATATGTTGAACTGTTGTTACACTGTTTTGTTAAACTTTGGCATAGCCAACGGTTTGTAAACTATGAAACGCACGTGTATTTGATCGATGTCAGCATGAGGATGTCTTTTCTTCAACAGTCACTGCTCCAATTTTTAGCAAAATTACTGGTGCACTCTAAGGTTGTGTTGAAAAGCGTTGTGAAATAGACATTTTTCTATTAGCTTTAGAAATGACGTCTAGCGGCATTTACGACTGCTTAATAGCGACGTCCCATTGGTGGTGTTTTATTTTTGTAGGTCTCCCCTATCTGCTCTTATTGACATGCGCTTACTAATTTACGTTCTGGTTGTGCCTTTTGACATAATCGCAAAACCTCTCTCCATGCATAGAGAGGGGCGGGGGCATATTGTTGGATTTAGGATTTGTGCAATCACTCCAATATCTACACGTCGTTGGCTCCGATACGGTCGCGTGCTTGCCTAAGCCGGCATTGGGCCATACTACGTGCTTTCACCGCCTGTCTAACGCCCCTGAATCGATATGCGGTTGTCCCTACACACGGATATGGCCCCATTTTTGTGTGCCTATTCAGAGAAGCATATAGTATGAAACACTTAGGCCTTATCTAAATATATATATATATATATATATATATTTATATATATATATATATATATATATATATATATTTATATATATATATATATATATATATATATATATATATATATATATATATATTTATATATATATATATATATATATATATATACAGGTGTCTCGAACCGGAACGTGAAATGCAGAGACAAAACTGGTTGACTTTGACCGATGCGAAGCTTAGCTTAACTCGACATCAAAGCTACAAGAAGAAGCGTAATCTACAAGAAATGGACGGCTTCTAACATAGCTAAGAGCAAAATTGTCCCGACAAAGAGATCAATATTATATTGGTATATGGTATATTTTACGTCAAAATATTTACCGGTAGTCAAATGTTATACCACAGAGTGCGCGTTGTTTCAAAACTGGAACCTTTATTTAAATTATTAAACGTATTTTAAACAAATTGAATAACATTATACGATAGTGGTTTTGTATTTTATTCGTATCTTCTCTTATTATGTTCTGTATAACCATTTACTTATTAAGTTATGCATTTTTTGTTGCTTGGCTTCATTCCGCTAAATGTTATAGTTATTTTTTTAAAGCATCGCGTTTAATAACGTGTTACCATGTTTTATTATTTTGTTTGTATCACGATATAATCACGATTACTTGTATATATTGTATACGATATATTTGCGACCATATATAATTTGAATTCCACTGAAATATAGCGTTTAACCCGTATGTACAAATGATAGGTACATTTAGGCTAAGTACAGTACCTTCTGAGCGTTTAATCTGATCATGGCTTGACAATAGTGATGTGCGCTGCTGCCCTAATTCCTTATAGCTACTAAACAGAATATACAGGGAACACTTACAACGTAGTGCGTGTTCGTCAACCATACCTAAAAAGCTTAAGTTTGTGTAAAGGAGAGCAGACGTTTAAGACTCTATAACACACATTGCACCTAGAGTTTATATGCTTCGTATGATGTGAATTACGCTATATGCTCTAGCGCTAGATGCAATAACTGTTTTATCTAATTAAGCCGAACCGTGATCAGCCTCATCCTTCATATGCCTATTTCTAGCTATGTATTTGGACAACCTTGGCTGCTTACGAGATCTAGTGGCCTTTCTTACCAGCAAAATTGTCTCGCACAGACTGTTGATGGTTCTTTATGCTATGCGCTGGGTCTAAAATAATCTCTGCTGAGAATGACTTTAGTCTGGCAGTCGATCAGCAACTACGGTTTAATGTCAACTTTAATATGTCTGAGCAACGCAAACATTTTACAAAATCATACGATATTGTGGTATCAGGTAGAATTTGTATGTGATAATGATTGTAACGTATATATATATATATATATATACATATTTATTTATATTTATATATATATATATATATATATATATATATATATATATATATATATATATATATTTGCGCTAAAATTGCAGAGAATATCGCATGACTTCCAGGATCTGTCAATCAGCTTATCGAATTGAGGCACAGCACGCTGACTGGACTTAGACAGACGAACACCAATTCTAATCAAAGCTTGAGCGCGCAGTCGTCGGTAAACGAATTAATTTTCCAATTTTTCGTGCGCTGTGCTGCTGTTGCAGATCGGCGCTTTCTAAATAGAAATAAAAGTCTACATGGTATTTTTACGTTCAGTTGGCTGGTACCAGAGATTGCAGCCGTTAGGGCGCATAGGTTGTCGGCCTACCGATCAATTGGCATCTAAACACGCAAGACATATTATCAAGTCAGTCGGCGCTGTGTTACGCCAGTGAAGTGACGTAGTAGTTAGTGACCAACCTGTGCTCGTGTGTTATGTTGGCGTTATCCATCGGACTGGTTAGGTTGAGATGAAGGAGTCACCGAGTCCAGCCGAACGGAATCCCGCTTCCCTCAAGGCACCATCCGCCACCCGCACTGAAGGCGCATCCCTTCTTGAGGTAGAAAGACACAGCCAGAAACGAAGAGAGCGAAATATAGACGCTCATCTGAGGCATCTGCAGGTTACCCGGAAGTTACGGACTGGCCTACCCTACGACACATTCTCATTTAGACTTCACTCAAGTAACGGCTTTTCCTGCACCTCCTGTGTCGTCCTGATCCCAGTCTCTGTGTGTGTTAACGTTTCTACTGTTCGTTGCAACATGTGAATGCTTGAGCCTAACTAATCGCATCCTATATATACTCGTATATATATATATAGCATTTGATGGCTTTGGCCGTTACTTTTGATTACAATCAAAGGGCTTGTAACATTATTTATATCAAAAGTCCAGCCAATAGTATTCGACTAATTTATAGTATACCTGGTAACGATTACAGTGTTATCCCTCTATAATCAGTCTATTTAAGAAGGGCTAGCTTGCGCTTTGAACATAATCATCTAACCTGGGTATAGTTTGGTGTGTACCGGCAACGTGGAAACGACTTAGTGTAGAACTGCTTGTTTAGCAAACAACTAAACAGTAGCGAATTTGTTGAAGATCGACTATTGGGAAGAAAGATTTGATTCTACAAGTCAGTTTGTTGATTTTGCCCATCTGCGTCTTCATAGTGAGCAACGTCTTAGTTTTGATGTGGAATAGGATTTGCTTAAGCTTCTAGTAATCCTGAATTACCCAGCTTTTGGTTCGAAATATAGCAGCTAATTGGGGTAATGGCATGCTTAGTGGGGCGTCGTTTTTTTTGCTTAAAGTGAAGTTGTGGGCAATTCTCCTTTTTGTTACCACTATTATTATATCGCTGCCCTTGTCGCTGCGGTAATTGTCCGCCCGTAAAGTTACTTAATCCGATTTGCTTGAGGTAACGCCAGTACAACCCAAAGGCGCTGCCACACATCTTCTGTTCCGCTTCCGGCCTTGTCGGAGTGGTGAGTCATTTAGTGAGCATCCAAGCAAGGATTAGAGCGGACTATGCACGGGAAATCAACCGAAGTCCAAATAATAGCAACGTCAGTATTATTATTATTATTATTATTATATTATTATTATTATTATTATTATTATTATTATTATTATTATTATTATTATTATTATGTGTTAGGACAATACAATTGTGAGGTGTGAATGTGTATCCTCGTTATTTCATGGTTACCATCTAGCTGTTCTCAGCCCATCGCACCTAATATCGAAGCGGCATTTCCTCTGCAAACTGCCAGTGAAAGCAGCTTCCTCAGAAATTCGTCTTCGCGTGTATTCTTGGTGTTTGCTCGTATTCGATCACCTAAGTCTCGTCGAGAAGATCTCGACCCACAATGTTGCACCTATAACCGTCAAGCGTATGCTGTGTAGGGCGCTCCTCCCAGGGACCAGGGCCTATGACGTTTCTTGCAGCTAGCTCGGCCTTGTCTTTCGTCACTTGTATTACATGACGAATATTAGGCTCGACGAAAGAGTTGCCCTTTGCCAGGTATGGTCAGTCAGAGTGACGTTAAGAACTTGCTCGCAGGGGAGGTCCGCAGGATGTAATTCAACCTTGGCGAGCCTAAGCTATATCTCCAGAGGCAAAGAGCTGCCTGCGGATGCATTGCGATGAGGCGGGGTTTAATCCGCAAAAACGCGTTGCGCTTAACTGTAATCGTCTCAAGAATTCTTCGAGCTCCAATCGGTGCACCTAGAATTTCCAGGTCCGCCTGATCAACTCTCTTCGATCCGGGCAAGATGTTTTCGATGGTTCTGAACATTTCGCCCTGCTCGTGGGAATCTCCGCCTACGGCGATCATTTCGCATTTAGAAGGATTTAGTTCCAGTCCTCCTTCGTCTGCAGACCTCAAAACATTGAGAATGCCACCGACAACTGAGTTTACTGGGCCTCCCCCTTATTATTATTATTATTATTATTATTATTTTCGCTGTAACTGTGCTGATAGGGTCGAGTATCTTCAATGTAATAACAAAGTGGTACCTCCTGAGTAGCTCGACTACGCCTTTAGTTTTTCAGATTATTATTATTATTATTATTAGGACGGGAGGCCATAGCCATAAAGCGAACAATCGGCAAGGTCGGAAGTCGAGAGGGGACAAAAGATTCACAGCGTTTCTAAGGCAGCACATCACTTTTGAAGTTCAGAGCGGCAACGCGAGAATGATTCTTGACACGCTCCCAAAGGGAAGAAGCCTGGAGGAACTGATGTATTTCTAGGAAGTTTAGTCTGTAAATTCACCGACTGGCTTTGATAACAAAATAAATAACTCTTATTATTATTATTAATAAATAAATTATTATTATTATTATTATTATTATTTTCAGGTAGCGTAAATGTAGCGCTTTCTTCCGGCGCTTGGCACACAGAATGCCCGCTACATTAAAAAAAAATTTGTATACCTGCTCAAGGGGTAGAGTAAATATTATCTGACAGGTCTCCCTAAATTCTGCCTATGCAAAAGGCCCAAATGGGGAATAGTTGTATCATTTGAAGTTTGATAGCTGCATTTAATGGAAACTCAAAATGTTTCGCTCCCCCAGTATCATAATATGCGTCTGTTTAGGCACATCTGATCTGGGTACAGTCTAGGTGCAGACAAAGCCCACTGATGCTGTTAGAGGAGTGGCGTTTTGACATGAGAAGGTGTCGAAAAGCTTTAGCAATCTTTGGACGCCTCTAATTGTACCCAAAATGACCATCGTCGGCCATGTTATAATCCTTTGCTGTTATATTTTGACTGATTTTACGCTTGCCCTCACACTACTGATTTGCAATGCTATGTTACAGTGTAGGCAGTCTCTGAACAGCCAGCGTCAAAGTAATGGGGGCGGTAATAGTGACTAAAACGCTTTTTGCCAAATTGTGAACTAATGGCCACGTGAATCCGTCGCCGATCACCTTTCTGGGGCGAAGCGCGTGGGGACTGAGGCGGGAAAAGCTTTAAGTCGCGGGTTTGAAAGTCAGCAGACTTCCGAGTACTTTGAGTTGTTGAAACTACTGTTGTTTGTTGTTGTTGTTGTTGTTGTTGTTGTTGTTGTTGCTGCTGCGGTGGTGATGCGTAACCTGTAAGTTAATTCGCTATTACTTCCGTTTGACTTCGCGTCGGAATGTGAATTACGATGCGCGTCGCTTCTAGTCTTTCTATCTATCGTCTTCGTCGCAGCCCGATATAAGTCGTGCCTGTTTGCCGACGGGCGTTGTTCGCAACTAGTTCTAACTCGCAGGCAGTGCTGTTAATAACACAACGGGCTGCCTGGCCGATTCCGCCAGATAAGCGAGAGCTACACTAGCTGGCCCGCTAAACGACCTGCCGTCAGCTTGTAAGTCGGCAACATTACTATTGTTGGCAAGTTGTATCGGTCGCCGTAGTAGTAGAAGCTGCTTTGGTGGAAGCGGATGTTATTTCCTGAGAATTCGGCCTACAGCTTCAGATCTATGCGCGAGCTATCTGGTTGGTTGGGTGGTTGTCGCTGCGGCTGCTGAGTTGCTGCAGGCTGTCTAACAGAGCACAGCAGCAGCAGCAGCAGCAGTCAGCGCTTTATCGGTCCATGGATCGATATAGCGTGGCGACAGGTCTTGTTTCTGCTGCGGAAGGTTGATGTTATTGTTGCTGTTGAGTGCAGTGACCGATGCGTAGACCGCCACGGATCGCGGTAGCCTAGCGGTCGTGCCTCAACGCGTGTGCTTGCTGTCGTCGCAATTCAGACAATGAGCGAAAATTATTCACCACCCCGATAGGCGTTTCGATATGAAAGGTTCATGACTCGTGCGAGGACACTACTGAAGGTCCGCCCGACCAGCGGCTTCGAGGGTGACTCAACACACTCTCCGCTCTGCCCAAAGTAGTAGGGAAAAAGTTGAAATTATTCTTGAGATCGTGCGGCTTTGTTAAATTTGTCAAAGTAGCCTTCGTTGTTCTGATTCAGCGATATCTGGCTAGCACTCAATCCGGTTCGCGAGCCCCTTCTTCGTGGATAACGGCGACTTTGTATTGCATTGTCGAATCGATACAAAGTATCGTAGCAATGAAAGCGATTCATTTTAGGTTCCGCAAGGAGATCCAAACGGATCTATGTAAAATCAATGCAGAACTGTGTTCCTTTGTTTGTCAACGACGAAAACAAGCAAGAACTTGAGTGTTTGTTGGATAGTCTGCCTTTACTTCTTTCAACGAGTTCCCAGCACAGGTCGTTAATGTTTAAAGCGAATCGCGTTGAATAGTAGGCTTTTCCGGTGTAGAACTACTTCTTTTCAGCTAATACAATACGGACGCGTTCTTGAGTTGTCGGCAGCAGTGGATCTCATTGATTTTATCCGCGACCATAAAAATGGAATCATGGAATCATTTCACATTTTTTTTCTGTCTGTAATTCCCCGGGCCTATCGTACCCCTCACTCATTTCAGCTCACGGAACTTGCCACCGAGTCGAAGGGTATTCTAATTATCTGATACGTAAAGCAAATCGGCGTTGGGCAGCGTGATTTTCGAAATAATCCCATGCGCTTCATTGAAAAACAGAACCCGCACTTAAACTTCGATGGTGACCTTGGAGTCCAAATTGGGAATACGTATATTTTGCCAAATATTCCTTGGAATGCTTAAAGAGTTCTGGCGCAGCAAATTGCCTAGGGCGGCACAGCGCGTCTGCAAAATGTTTGACAAGCATTGCAAACAAAGTAGACATATATATATATATATATATATATATATATATATATATATATGGAAAACGCTTTTACTGGAAGCTAAAACGGAAAAATATTCATATAGGATATAGTGCATGAGCCATAGCTTTATGCAGTTTAGTATGTGGCTAAGGCGAAGGACTATACAGTCGACAACAAAGGCAATATCATACTGCCGTCACAACACTTCGGATACGAATATTCGATTATATTCGAATTTAAGCTTACATTGCTGAGCCTCCGTGGTTGCACGCAGCCCACGCTTCTTAAATTTATAGGTATCACGGACAACTGGCATATTGGCACAAATTGAGCCCGCTCGAACTCGAATCGATGAATGCATGTTCAGTAAGGGGTTTTGCTGTTGTCCATTACTTCGCGGCTACATTCCGATAATAGAATGGTTGACATCATTTGTCTTTCTCCTTCACTCCATCCCTCGCTCATCTCCCCCGCTCCCCCGCCGTCTACCGCACCCCTTACTCGTTTCAGCTTACGGAACGTGTCGCAGAATCGAAGAGTCGGCGCTGAATGGCGCAGGAGTTACACGACCCCGTCCATTTCGTTGAACAGAACACACAGCACTCCACTGCACATTCAGTGGTGACCTTGGGGTCCGAATTTGGAATACGTTCACCTTGCCCTTTATTCCCGAGAAGGGCTGAAGAGAAATTTTGGCTCCAGACAGATGGTCTTGTCAGAGCAGCGCTGCCTGCCTGCGAAAGACAAGTATTAGAGACAGGTTGTAAAGTGTGCTACGTGTGGCCTACCTCTAGGGACAGCTAGATATGCAGAGCACACAACGTTTGTGCAACAATGAGGTGGTCATGGTGTAGAAACTGAGTCAGCGGCGTGTCGAACGTGCGACTCATAAACGCTTTCCATCGACCCATAACCACAGGTGTAGAGCAACCGCTGGAGAGCTAATGAGCTCTTCTGTAAAAGTAAACCGTAAGGATGTGGGAGATTCTGTTCACTTGGTGTCACAAGCAATTCTGAAAGATATAAGCGTTGCGCTGCAGCAGCATATCGACAAATAAAAGACAACATGAGTCGCCCCGGATCCTAGTGGAGATTGGTGCAACACTGCTTCGACGCAAACCACTGCGGCCACTGTGTGACGACGGCCATTATGGCACTTCAGGAGGCTTGGAGTCCTAAAGTAAGTGAACCAGCTAGGCCTTAGCAAGGTTCTATTGCCTTTCGAGCAAAAATGTCTGCAAAATTTGTATTTTTTATTGGACGAGTCATTTTGAGGAACACACTGTGTGCATCACTTTTGTTTTAAATAAGGAGCTAGCGACCAATATTGACGCTATCCCTGCCGTTAACACAGTCAGTCTATTAAGCGTCTGGCTCGCACGAATGGATTATGTTTGTTACTTACCGCACAATCTCCACCAGCAAAGTTCAAGCCAAATTACGCCTACGAGTTTCTTGGACTGTCCGACGGACAGTTAAAAAAAAAGATAGATAAAGAAAAGTAAACAGTAGAAGAATCCATGGTATTGCTCGCAAAGAGGGATTTATTTAGTTTTATTACGGTCGACGCTTCCTGAGAGGGATTGCTAAAAACATTTTCGTATATATATATATATATATTAGCCACGGCGGGAAGGGGACAGTGGGAGTGTCTAAAACCCGTAGACGTTTATCGATGCCTATGGGTCTCGCGTTTCGTCCCTCGATTACCGGGCATTAACTGTGGCCTTGCCGTTCGCAAATTTTCTGTCAGATTTCTAGCCTGCACACACTACATTAGCGAAGCCGATGCACACTATGGTGGATAACAGCCGCCGGCACAAGACGATGGGTCTCATCTGTAAATATACATATGTATATATATATTAGTAATGCACTATTATCGTTTGGTGGCAGGGTAGATTTTAGAGGACGAGCTCAGCAACGCCAAACCGTACTTAAAGCCAGGATTGCTGAAAACTTGGTCGAATTCTAGTGATACTAGGTCAAGGGGAAATAACCCTCATGTAACTTTGTATCTCCATTGGCGACACCAATAAATCAAATCAACAACAACACATTAAAGCAAAAGATATGCCGCATGCGATATATATATATATACATATATATATATATATATATATATATATATATATATATATATATATATATATATATATATATAAGCAGCGCCAACTTTAAGTAATTGTAGAGCACCAGAGCGGAACTTTTGCAGAGCAGGCCTCATGAGGTATTCTGGGTAGCTGGGCGTTTGAAAATGCGAGAAGTGAAAAGGATCTTCACATGAGGCCAGTAAGATCCGTCAGTTGACTGTACAGAGCGATGTAGCGCCGAATTTCTCTAACGTCCCGAAATAGTATACTAAAAACGACAGCAGCATTTCGTGCCAGCTGGCAGAATACCAAATACCCCCAAACGCTACGCGATTTACAGACAGCCTATTTTCTCCACATACATACGTAGCATACATGCTTGCATGTGCTTTCAAGGCGATTTGTTACTATTGGAATTGTTATGCTTTTATTGTTGTTATTTTTCACCGATTTCCAAAGCTATTATTTAATACAACTAGCATTTTTCTCTCTGAAACAACAATTCGTGTGAGGTTAATCCATCTTTATTTTCATACCGCTGCAGCTATGCGCAGCGTATTAATATTTATTATTACTATTGTTATACACTAGTCCTCATTATTACTATTATAATTATACTTATTAAAATAAAGAATTTATTATTATTATTATTATTTTGAGGATGCCTGTATATTTTTAATAAGGGAGACCAAAACAACAATTGAGCAACGGGTAACACTACAACCAGTGGTGAGTCTGCTGTCGAATGATCTGGTTCTCCTCTATAGGAATTGCGCGTGTTAAATACGTTACTGAATAGAGGAAAACAGACACTGAGTGAGGGACAGATAGGATAATGAGTGCTTCAGGACAAACTGTTTTGACATTAACTTGCCGACGACAACACTCGACCGGATAGACGGGCAACTGGGCTACCATATCTCGCACAAACCTGACGTAGGTTTGTCACCTATGTATAGGTGTGATGTTGTTTGTCGTCGACCGTGGATGACCTTGTTCGTCGTCAATATTATGCGGGTACTAGATGGGTGGGTCGTCCGCTGGTTGACTTGAGCTTTCGTGTGATCGGTAGCGTGTTTTGGGCTTGATTTTCGTTGTCGTTGTTGCTGCTGCTGCTGTTGTTGTTGGTAGTATATAGGTAAAGAGAGACAGGTTGCCTGACGTAGCAACCGATAGCCTATCAATATCCGCTCTTAACGCATCAGTATAGGGTGGTGGTCTAACGTTTTGACGTTAACACATATTGCGGACGTTTCTCGATGAACAATCTACGTAGAAAATTACATACGTCTGCGTCGCTTTTTCTATACTGGTGTGTGGTCGTCAACTTCAAACAAGCGTATGTGCATAGGGCAACCGATGTGAAGGTTTGTAAATCTCTGTGTGTACCAGATAGTCAATCATTGGCCAAATTAGCAATAATAATAACAACGCCAACAACGACGACAACACCAACAACGACGACACACCAACAACAACAACAACAGCAACAACAACAACATCAACAACAACAACAACAACACCAACAACAACAACATCATAACAACAAAGCAGTAGCAATTCGACCAGTTGAGCCCGATGATTGGCGATCTTTTTTTATATGACAAGGTCAAGCCTTCGATCAGTTCTCGTTGGCGTTAGCGTTGCCGCCGCCGCAGCTGGTCTGTCCGGTGTTGCGTCGTGTTTGATACCGTTTTTTCTGCTACAACTGTTCTGGCTAGGGGCGGTGATACGCTTCCTCTACGTCCGGCCACAAAAGCGAGCAAGCGAAAAACAACATCATTTATTTGCGCGAATTCGTCGAGCTCCTATTACCTCCTCTTATTACCTTCTGCTCCGCTCTGTGCCGCTTCTTTCTGGTTTCTCTTTTTTTTTTCTGTTCTCTCTTGCTCCCGCATTCTTTATCTATCTCTCCCCCCCTTCACCCGTCGGTATTAGTATGTACAAATGTATCGATCTGCGTACGTGGTTCCGTTTTGAGCTGATGAACAGCTGACGGCACAGTGTTACGTGCCCATCGCTGGCCGCCTTATTATTGTGCGATTCTCTGGCTATACGTCAGACAAACATTGTACTAGCTGTTATATTTTTTGCTATACATTTTCGTATAAGCATTATTTGACTTCTACGAATGATAAAGCAACAGACTTCCGTGATTTTGGCGGCTGGCGGGCTCATGCTGATCCAACAAGCGCTGGACTAATTTAATAATAAACAAATTGTTACTTTAGCCTTAAAAAATCCGATTTCCGTGCACGTACATTTTGGGACTGCTATTCTATCACCCTTGTTGTTGGCCAATGTCTCTCTCTTCTTGAAGCCTTGTCACTTTAAAGAATGTACACCTGTTTTTGTTTGATGTCATTTACATGCGAAAGCCATCGTTGTTGTTGTCGGTATATTATCGATGGGAATGAGTTAACGTACTCCCCTATAATATGAGCGAAGAGTGAGAAATGGTGGAAATTGTGTTCTACATTTGTGTTTTAGGGGCGTTTGTACGTCGCTCGTTTTTTTAATGGTCATCCTGATTTAATTGAACCTTTAAAAACGGTTGATTTAAGCGTAAGCTATGCCAGGTTCAGGCCGCGATAGTTTGTGCATGGAGAGCTCATAGATTAGAGTATAGGCTAGGCCAAAAGTCATACAGACTGTGGATGGTGAAAAAGTTCAAATTATTTTAAAGTACCAACATTGGCAGATGCACATTACTATTAGATAGCTGTGCACGACTACTAAGTTGGTTTGTTCATATATGGCAGGCTACAGCGTTGTAATAACCTAACGATAGCACAACATTGGCTTGTTAGCAGGAGAGCTTACAGAATCTGGAGTTTTTAGTAATTTATTTGAGGGTACTACTTGAACAAATTCAAGAACAAGATTAATATTTTAGCACCCAATGCCGTAGGCTAACAACAACGTCATCAGCTTAGCGGGTTGGTTGAGGCGTAGGAACATGCACACAATTTCAATACGTTGTTCTGGATTCGAACAGACGGAATGCCCAATCCAATGCTTGCCCCAGAATCAGACAGATTTCATCATATGGCGACATCTCATACGTGTTGATTGTGCATCATATATTTTATGACGATATAAACAGAATATAGATACATATATATATATATATATATATTATATAATATATATATATCGGATATCGGAGCTGTCATTGGTGCTGATGTGCACGGTTTCTGCTACTAGGCTCTGCCATTTGCTCATCCTGTCATTATGTATGCATGCGTGTGTGTGTCTAACGTATGCTATTTGTTTCTATGGGTTATATAGATGTCTAGTTCTGTGGTCATGCATACATGCATCAATAAGGTGCGCACAGTTTCGCTTCACTGAGTCAGTAAAGCCCTGTCACTTGTCAGTGCAGTGTCGTCAAATAACTGCAGATCTATCCTGGAAATGCATTGGACGTAACGTTTGATATCGAAGCTCATACACAGCAAAGAGTAAAGGATTTCTACTTATGTTAAAGCAGTAGATTTTCTTAAATCCGCACTCTCGTCTTATTTTCCTAACATTGAGCATTGATTAATTCGTATTCAGTTGAACCTGAGATTCAAGTTGGGCGGCTTCAGCCTACTACATTACCTCTCATTGTCTAATCCATTCAACTGAATTCGCCCGTGCCGTTCTTGCATTTCAGAGCGAGAACAATAACAAAGGATTGGCGTGTTTTCTCGACCCAATGTCTACGCAACGAAGAAGTCCATCGCACAGGCATGCTTGACGTTGCCCTGCTCACCGCAAACGCTTCACAGCTTAAGTACCTTCTACAGGTAAGCGCACTCGCAGTTCGAATTGATATCAGCTACGCTTTTTGTGCCTTTTGTATAATGTGTTTTACAAAAAAATTATATATATATATATATATATATATATTCGCAATTATTATAGGTGGACACCAAGACCAGGAACTGATGTACCATTGCCATTGTAATGCCCAGGCAGTCCTTCTCTCGTAATCTAACCAACCGCGTTGATTTATGGAATCTTGCGCGATCCAGGTGGGAAACGAGCACGAATTCTACTAAACGCAATTTGGTGGCACTTATCTCACATCAATGTCCTCCAGGTAAGACTGAAGAGATGGTAATCATTCAGCTAGTTGTTGACAAAAAAGTTGTTTCTTATTAGTCGCTGAGAATTTAAAAGGTAGTTATGATGTAGTGGTGTTCTTGCCGCTGCAGGACACTTCTATGTCAATGAAGTGTCAGTTTGCATAGTTATGCCGTTTTCTGAATTTGTTGTTTCGTCGGCGGGCATACTCAACGAGTTCAACTATACGGAAGTTCGCATGTTCGGTTTGCCTTCAACCTAACATAATAAAAAATTACCTTTATTGTTAATTTGTTCACATTTGACGGGTGGGAGCGGGGATCGTTCTAGTTCTAGTTCGACAAGCCCTGTTGTTGCTGTTGTTGTTGTTGCTGCCTGCTGCCGCGTGTGTTCTATCGTCCTGTAGCCACAAAACTGCAGTAAAGTAATCTGCTAGATGAAAGGAGGATACGTTGCTGCAAGTCCTTATTGCCTTTATCAGCTGTTTTCGTCTTGTTTGGTGCTTGTCGCGCTGCTTGGCTGTTTAGCAGTGATAGTATCATTATCGTTACGACTATTACTACTACTACCTGATGTAGAAGACGGATTCCTTAGACTGGAACCGATTACCACAGCGGTATCGCACACGGCTCTTTTGCTCACTATATTCGGGTGTCTGACCGTTCGATAGATCCTGATTGGTCTCGTGCTAGTGGTGAAGTATCGTTTCAACATCAACCGGGAGCATCAGCAGTGGTGGGCCAACTTTCTCAACAACGTTCTCGTGTGGATGATTTTGCTCGCAACGCTATGCAACGTGTTTATATCGGCATTTGGTATCGAGCCTCTACGCAGGAAAGACTCCCACCGAGACGGCCAAAAATAAAAATGAGCTTCGGCGTCGCGGAAACGACACTTTCTCATCCACGATCATGCTCCAGTTCACTTCATCCGCAGAAGGAAAGTGCGTGTCTATGATAGTGTTGTCCTTGTCTTATTGCTTTTCTGACTAGCTATCAGACCTATGTGGAAGCTAATTACAGCTTCAATTAAGCAAATGTGTAGATTTTGTTTCGTTTTCTCTATTGGGTAAATGGCCAGGCAGCAACAGCGGCAGCAGCAGCGGCGGCAAACACTGGCAACGATATTGAATGAACGAATGGCATCAAGACAACAATAACATGAAACGAATATTACTTTTAAACAAGTTTTAAATACTTATTATATGATATATGTACTCGTACATATACTTTTATTGAATTTCGCCGCATGGGTGCTTGGGACGCACGTTCACCTGCACCGTAAATTTGGTGAGACAATAGGGATAGGCGGACTTTTGTTTCATTACAA
>QVRM01001416.1:0-77350 GCA_003439945.1 Dermanyssus gallinae
TCACTTTTTCGACACAAGGATCAAAACACTTTACCGCAGTTTAAAAATCTTTGCAAAACCAATCATTGAGTGATGATGCGCCTAGAAAACATCGGCAAAAAACACAAAAGCGTGTTTGAGCTGAAATTGAGTGCGGCTGATTAAAAAGCCCGCCAGTGGAGTAACAGCAGGCGGACTCGTAGAGAAATCACCACGTGAAGCCATCCAGTCGGCGAAAACGAACAATGCTTTGACTGACAGTCTCGGTACAGCAGGGCGTCGGGCCCGGTGGCGTGGTGGATTAAGTCTCCGCCTCGCAACCGAAGGAGACACATAGGTGCGCGGGTTTGAGCCCCACCGTTGCACATGGATTTAGGGGGTCCGTCTATAAAGCAATGTGAAAAACAGTCCGTGGACGTTAAATCTTGGCTGAGGGTCAGCCCGAAAACTTACTTTAGTACAGCAAGAGCTAAGCGTGCGTGATTCCACTACACGGCCTGGCATGAGGAATGGGCGCAGGTAAGACCGGTGTGACCACAGGGAGCTGGACCAAGAGTCTGATACCGGACCTCAGGGCATGGTATGACCGCGACACGGGGAGCTTTCCTACTGGACGACTCAGGTTCTGACCGGACACGGCCAGTTCCAGAGCTACCTGTCAAGGATCAAGAAGGCCATCAGCGATATCTGCCTACTGTGCGACTCTGGAGAAACGGACAACGTAGAGCATACTGTTCTGCGGTGTGATGCTCTCAGGGAAGCACGAGACGCAGCACCAACCGCTGTGAGGGGCCGACCCATCAAGGAGGTGGTCTCCCATATGATGACTTCGGCGGAGGCATAGAGGGGCGACGAACTTGTTCGACGCTGTTTTGACACTCAAGACAGCCAAGGAAACGGCCAGGCGGGAGAGGTTTGAGCGGGTCTCTCGGGAGAGTGGTCGAGACGAGGAGCCGAGGGAGGGGGGAGGGGGGGGGGAGGGGGTGGGGAGCAGCCAGGCCCTCATGGTCTCGACGCACCTCACAGGACGGATTACAAAATGGCATCCCCTATCCAACCGCAGGTAGACATGCGGGATGATAGTCAGGGATAGAGCTGATTGAAGGAGAACGGCAGAGACGCCTCTCCCACGGTTTCGATGTAATGCCAAAGTAATACCGAGCCTGGGGGGGTGGGGAGGAATCCGGATTTAGTGGGTTTGCGAGTCTCACACTAGTCACGCAGGCTGCTAGTGGCGCATGTGCATCATGCATTACCGAAACCTCCCAGAACAAAAAAAAAAAAAGTACAGCAAGAGCAATGATGTTTGTCCGTACTGACCTGCAGGCTGCTCTTTGCACACTGGATGAATATTTCTCGCACAATGGCCTCATAGTAAACGTGTCAAAAACTAAGGCTGTTAAGTTTCGGCGTGGCGGGCAAAGAGCCCGCCCAGATAAACTGCGATTTCACGGTGAGCAAGTGCAGTTTGTAGAGACCTTTTGCTATCTCGGGGTAATTTTCTCGTCTCGAGGTACAACTTTAGCACAGCATGTAACTGAGCGTTGTAGAAAAGCGTTGTCCGTCCGGACGGCCATTGCATTATTACGCTCAGAGTTGCATCCGTAGCTGCTTACGAGGGTGAAGCCAGCTTTCTTGAAGCGAGTACTTGGCCTTCCGACACGTGATGGAACCCGTGGGCTGCAAATGCCGTAGTTAGATGCCTATTCTTATATCCGGCTGTTCGCCAGGTTGTACTCCTCATCGCTATCGTCGTGTATATTCCTATGTCTATATCCTTGGTTTTTCCCCCACTTCATAGTGTAGGCCACGAAGGCCGTCGTCTTAGGTAAACCCCGTTTTACTTGTAATTCCTGTGTCATTAAAGCCCCCCCCTTCTAATATATGAACTATTCTATTCCTACAAGAGTTAGCTAACCCAAAACCGGCTTCATGAAGAAAAATTGAACTCTATTAGTATCTGTAGATCTGCCTCTCCTAATTTATCCCATATAAGTGATACACCAAATGTTGCTTTTGGTTCAATTTTAATCTTGAAAAGGCGGACGCGGTGTGTATTGACAACATTTGCGGGTTTTTAATTGCTGCTGCCGCTCTAATGGCTTTTCCTACTCTGCTTTCAATATGTTTTCGAAAACTTCTACCATTTGGCGTTATAGTGACCCCTAAATAGGTAAATTTATTATAAAATTCACTGTATTACCTCTGGCTCGAAGAACATCGTCTTTCGCCAATCGACCTCCTCTTCGAAATTTAACTGCTACTTTTCTGCCAGTTAATACTAAGTCCCATCTCGTCCATATAATCGATTAGCCGTTCTAGTCCCTGCTTAACCCTAAATAAACTCCTGCCATAGATCGCAATGTCATCTGCATACATTCATGTATTTGCCCACTCTCGGGTCCACCCCTGCCTCACCGGTTAGGTAGCCCTCCCAATAGTACCGAAAAAAGCAACGGGCTAAGTCAGTCTCCTTAGGCCACGCCTGTAGTTTGCTTTTACTTTCCACAATCCCTATACCGTTGTCGATGTATACTGTAGTCTCCCCAGAATGGTACTAAAAGTTTTAGTAAACGATACGGAACTCCCTTCAAGGCAAACTTTTCTATAATCCTAACTTCGTGGCGCTAAATCAAAGGCAGCTTAAGATCTATAAATATTGCATACAACGGTCTTCTAGTTCTGATAGAGTTTCCCAAATTTCTGCCAGCAACTGGCGCAGGGCCGTATAGGTCGACTTCGACCTTTTGTTTGTTCTGTTGGTATTGCGTTTTTGGTTTCGAGGTAATGCTCTAGTTCTATCTGATATTATTCCCGAGAAAATTTTATAGGGGCGACTTTAAGTGTTATGCCCCTCCAAGATTCCGGCTCAGTTTCTATGCCTTTTCCTTTTGGTATGACAATCAAGGTATCCTCCTTCCACGCTTTTGGTACTTCCCCGGATTTTAAGCACTCGTCAAATAAGCTTTCCAGCATGGTGCGAGTGCCAGCCGTTTGCTTTAAATGCTCGTTTTGTATCATATCGTTCCCGGCAGCTTTGCCTCTAGGCGCCCTTTCAATTGCCCCTGACAACGTCTTCGATTGTGACTGGTCGAATTACCCATTCCCGTGCAAGTTCTGTTTCCTCGTCCCAAGGCCCGTTGAATAATGTTATTTCCTTTGGGGTAGTATCGGGTCCCTGCCAGCACACTAGCAAAGTGCTTAATTAATCGCCTAGTCTCCATGGGCACTGCCGTTTTCTTTTCTGTTTTAGCCACTTGTGTGGTTGTTTCTCTGCTTCTTGCAAAAGCGCCCACTCCTGGCTTTCCCAATCTTTTTATTTCTCTTCCTTGTATGCCTTTTGTGTAATTTTCTTTACCATACTTGCGAACGGCCTTAATACAGGAAACATCTTCACATATTCTCTAGTTAGTCTGTTGGCATCTTTCGCTGCTCTACACCGATCGTTGAACCAGGGCCTTCCTTTTCGTTCTTGGCGAGGAACTAGTGCCACCTTTATCAGATTCGTCAATTACGCTCATATGACTCTATTTGAATCTCCCCTGGTGGGCACACTTCCCCCCACTCCCTTAAGAAGATCTTTCTATCTAGTCTTGTCCCGGTCCCCGGCCTACGGCTATGCTCCCTACTATTACTAACCTTTGAATGCCCATCCCCATCGGTATATGCCTTCTAAGCCCCGCTCCTTCCCTAAATGATGCATTTTCTCCCAAGAATGTTACATCCTCTACGTTTCCGTCGGTGGCAAAAACGTCAATTACTGACGCCCCAGTACTACATTCCAAAGTGTTTAGGCCTGGCTCGCTGACCAACCAGCATCCTATCTCCGTTATAATATCTAAAAATGCTTCAGTTCGTTCCAGATTACCCCTATCCAACCTCGCATTGAAATCCCCCGCTAGAATCAATGGTGCCTTTCTCGGCACCGCTTCAACTCCAAGCATGATACGCTCTGTCATGACTTCAGTGGACTCTACACCTGCCGGTTTAACATAGGCTGCCACAATTTCAAACTCCCTCGACGCTATTGCTACTAAGTTTTCGGCTATTATTCCTATTGTCAGCTCCCCAATTTCTGCTCTCGTGAATACTGAAACCCCCTCTACTTGGCCTGCCCCGTCCCTCACCTTTATGTGCTAGTGCGTGATATCCGTAGAAGCCCCCCAAAGAAAAAGGTTTAAGCGCCCAAGTTCCGTCAATATTAGAATATCCACTCCTCGAAGTGTCTCCATGCCTAACAGATCTAATACGCCATGCCCTTCGCAGTTCCACATCACTACTTTGATAACCGGTGTAAGCTTTCTTGATTGCAGGAGGGGATATTGTTTTCTTACGTTCTCGTGTGGAGTCCAAATGTTTGTATTCGGTGCACTCGTGTTCATATTCTGATTCTTGGGCCCAGTCTCTCCCGAGCGTCACTGAGTATTTGCTCCACGGGCCGTGATGCTGTTTTTATTGCCATCATTTCTATTTGTTAGAAGTGCCGCCCGTTTCTTTTACATTGCCACGGAGTGCTAGCTGGATCGTCGAATGATTTTATTTTCCCTGGATGACAGAGGTCTGGTTGCAGGGAGGGAGGAGTACGAGGTTAGTGCCAAAGTCACACAGGGCTCGATTCTAGGACCCGTGTTCTGGAGCATAGCTTATGACGGAGTACTCGGAATCTAAAGTCTTCCGTATTGAGTGGTAGTTTAGAGTTGAGCACGGTGCTGCCCACCAGATATGGCTATATAGAGAACACCAGGTTCAAAGTCGTCCTTGAGTAACAAATATTAGTCTGTGTAGAGAAACCTTAGGTTGGACCTGAAAAGGCCCGAATTTGCACACAACAAGGATAGCGCAACGTTGAGAGCCTTTTTTGAAGTGCGTTTTATTGATAGCATGTACGATGAACATGACTTTATTTGTTTTTCCGTAAGGTTAAAACCCATGTACGGTGGTTTAGAGTACTCTTAACTATATCAAGTTTTAGCTTACATTGACTGCTAGTCTTTTCTAATCTGCACAATGTTTATTGCAGATGGTGAGCTTTTCCCGGCTTTTGAAAAACCGCCGAAAAGTGTTAAGATTTCGACCACTTAATTTTTAAACCGTGGAAATTGTATCTACAGAAAATATACACTATTGACTGTGAACTAATCGCTCGATATGACGGCGGCGACGACCTGTTTAATGAGACTGGAGATCCTGAGCTTGACAGGTGCGTTTTTTTAATCGTATTTAACGAGGCTCTTCTTTAATAATTGGAACTCGACTAAGCCCAGACAATTAAATGTACTTTTGCGAACGACACCTATTTACCCAGTAGGGTTTGCTTAGTTAACCTAGCCGATAAAGAGCCGTGTTGTTCAAGTTATATAACGCATGCATTTGTTATTATAAGTCAGCGTCAACAGTCGTCTTAGAAGCAAATTTTCCTGCAGTGATAATTTAATTAGCAAAGCAGATACGGATAACTACTCGATAATGTGTTACACTCTGTTTCCATACAGGTGTTTTTGCTTAACACCAACACACGTAAAAGGCACGTTCGACGCTAGCATGTCGAAGAGGTATGCGGACTATGACTTGAAGATGTATACAATGCCCGTTGTGCTAAGCCTGCCTCACTTTCTTCATGGGGACCCTTTACTGCAAGCCAACATCAGCGGTCTACATCCTGACGAAGAGAGACACCGGTTCTACATTGACGTTCATGCAGTAAGCTTATCATATCACTTAATTAGGTTTTCATGTGAACATTTCATAGGTACTGCATTTTAACTGTATATTTTAATATAATACTACTTGCTCTTCCTGTTTGCGCTTTCCTGACCTTAGCTCTTTGATTAATAATTTATGCCATATGCGGCACAAGCAGGCAACGTGCTTCTTAAGTATTTTATATATATTTTTTGTACACAAGATCTATCTCTTAAGTAAAATTAGAATGTGTGTCTATGCCTCTTCTCCCGCGCCCCGTCATTTCTTATCTGCCAGAGCATGCAGTGCCTGAAGACATAGCTCGTTGACCTCGCACATTCTTCATGGAGCTGATGCTGATTTACTCAGTTGAAGCTCATTGGAACAACGTTGTATCAGAGATCACCTATCGTATAGATCAAGCGGCGTCGAAATATTTCGATGAACTGTAATGTTAGTGGCCCTAAAAGCTAGGTATTTCGCTAGTATGTCAAAATCGTTTTATGAACTGCATCCAATTTGTATCTAATTTCCGTTGCATTTAAACTTTCGAAAAATGCTTAATTACAGTACTCGTTCTGCTCATATGTCACTGATGGGGTTGGATGTTGCAGTTGCGCAACCCGCTATAAAAATATTTTTGATTCACCTAATCTATTTAATACTAGTAGAAATTACTATAAAAATGCAGTTATCCAATTGTCAAGTATTGAGCAAATATACTGATTAGGTTGCCATTTGTTTTTCCAGGGATCCGGTTTAACAGTTGACATAAGATTTCGGTTTCAAGTAAATATGAGGCTGGTGCCTTTGGAAACAGAGCAAGTACCAAGCATAATCTTCCCTATCTTTTGGATAGAAGATGTACGTGCTTTCCTAAATTATCTCTGGTAGAAATCAGTGTTTTGGCACTAAGTAGAACATTGTATGTTATTTAAGACACCAGCTATAATACAATACAAATTGCATAGAAATGCCTTATTTCGGTAGAGGAAGCACTATTTGCTATTGATTAATACAGCAGAAGCGTTGGTGTATCAAACGCGTTGTTTTTCATGTTATCGTATTACTGTATCACTCACAACAGGTGGTGTTTAAGGCCATATATACAGCAGCTTAGTCCGAGCAGCTGGGGTTTTTCACGCAATTTCTCAGGACAAAAGAGCATCGGCAAGGCTCACGGCAAGCACTAGAATATGCAATTCCAGGTCAAAGTAGATGAGGATAGTAACCCTCCTAGTGGGGATCCTAGTGGGTTTGCTAAGTTCCACACTAGCCATACTAGCGGTGCCTCGTGAACCAATAAATAGACAATTGGAGGATGGCTGTGAATAGGTCTCTTCTAGGCCGCGCTACGCTCCAGACCTCATTGCTTCTGTGTTGTAGCTGCCGTTCTACCGAGTCTACATCCCCGGTTTATTCCGCGTAGCGACATGGTTACATTTGAATTTGGTAGCAGCGTCGTTACAATATATACAGGTGGTTCAATAAGTTCTTAGAATGAGCTTTTCAGAATTCGAATTTTGGCGCGCTTCTACCGCTATTAGGAACTGCAACTTTTCGACTGGTAGCACTCAAATATTATGGTGATTGGCCGTTGCGATTTCGTTTGATAGCTTTTCCCGTGCAATGTATCGGCGTGATTTTAAAAATGAAGAAAAAAGAGTTTCGAGTGGTTATTAAGCATTTTTATTTCAAAGGTTGGAATGCGACCCAAGTAAAATTGGGTTGGACGAGACGTACGGTGACTCTGCGCCATGTTTTGCCACTGTTTCCAACTGGATTAATGTGTTAAAAAGAGGTCGCAGGAGCACCGAGAATGAACTACGTCCAGGAGGCCAAAAAACGGCAACTGATAAGGAAAACATAGAGAAAGTGCAAAACATCGTTGGCACAGATAAGCGAATGAACATTAAGGAGATAGCGGAGGCATTAGGAATTAGTTTAGGTAGTGTGCATTTATCCTATACAAAAACTTGAAGATGAAAGAGCTCAGAGAAAAATGGCTGCCGCATTTGCTCAACCAAGGCCAAAAAAACGCGCCTGTTTTCGCTTCACAGCGAAATTTGGCCAAGATGTCGAACAATCCGTCGGATTTTTGGCGCAGATTCATGACCGTCGATGAAAGCTGGGTCCATCACTACACTCCCGAGACCCAAGAAGCATCTTGCCAATGGTGTGCACCTGATGAAGGACCTCCGAAGAGGGTGCGGACAACGGCATTCACCAGAAAGGTGATGGCTATAGTTTTTTAAGATCAACGTAGAATAATGCTGGTCGACTACCTTGAGAGCGGTAAAACGATAACAGGAGAGTATTATGCAAGACTGTTGGACTGCCTTTAGCAAGAACTCATCGTGAAACAGCCCGCTTTGCAGAAGAAGGTTGTCCTGTTTCACCAGGACAATGCTTCTGCACACAAGTCCCGGCAAGCATCGGCAAAAGTGGCCCAACTGAGGTTCGAACTTATTGAACAACCTTCCTATTCTCCAGACCTGGCCCCCTCTGATTATTTCCTCTTCGAACATTTGAAGAATAGTCTTGGTGAAAAGCGTTTTTCCAGCAATGAAGAGGTTAAGGCTGCTGTCAATGCCTATTTTCAGTCTAAAGACGCGGAATTCTACTTAAGAGATATAAAAGCTCTGAAATCTTGGTGGGAAAAGTGTATTGAGCATCTCGGGGAGTATATCGAATAAGATAAATTTAAAAACATGATTTGGAAAATTCTTGGTTTTCATTCTAAGAACTTATTGAACTACCTGTATATAGCGCCCGTTTTGCGGTGTACGGTTTTCATTAACTTCTGTACCAAAAGACGCGTATCATAAACCCCGTGAAACGTGTGTTTTGTAAAGATTGTTATGTGTGAGATATTACGACAGTGAGTGCAACGCATTCTCCTCGCTAACAAGACTGGCACTGAGCTGATATATATACATATAAACTGCGGATGCTTTTTAGGCAAATTTACCGTCGGACCGGAACAAGCTGGTGCACATACTTAGGAAAAGTAGCGTCGTCCGTTGGTCGGCGTTGGCTGCCTGTCTTTGTTTGCTCGCGACATCTGCCCTCCTGTGCGGTCTTCTTCTATGAACATCTAGATCGTGTATATAAAAAAAATGAGACTAAAGTCAGCGCTCGGATGTTTAATATAAATTCGTAATATTAATATAAATAATTACGGTGTCTCAAGTCAAGGCCTGTGTTGTTGGCTGTGTGTCATTTTTTGGTATCTGAGACTAAATTTCGTAGATGCCAAATGTGGTCCTTTGAAATCATATAACATTTGCACTTTATTAATTTGAGAACAAAGCTGACAGAAATTAATACAACGTGTAAGTGACCTAGAAAATGATAGTATATCGCATTTAATAAGCGCTATCTCGCAGTGGTTGACCGTAGGATTACTATGGTCGGACTAGTTAATGGAGACAGAAAAGCAATCCGTCTGTTCTTCTATGTATTACTAGACTATGCTCCGCAAGGTATGGCAAATTATGATGTTTGTCCAAAGTGCGTAACTCAATGTTTTTTTTTAGGGAAAGGGAAAACATTCTAAATGATTAATGACCAATAAGCTAACTATCTGTTGCTTTGCTTTATTCTAATGGGTTACAAGTATCTGGTATAAGAAGTCCAAATGCTAGCAGAGGTTAAGGCTTTTAGGAATAAAAATATTTCTTTGTTTACACTTTTTTTTTCACCAATGGTTCCGTGTTGTCTGGTGCAGAGTTACCGCAAATAAAAAAACTTGTTAATCTAGTAAAAAGACAAATTTTGATGTAATGTTCTATATTCTGCGACATTTTGTTGAATTTTACTTAGGTGAAATTTAAATTTCTAAGAAATGGTATTGTGAACTGTTTCCAAGTGCAGGTAAAGCAGTAGTACTTCAGCCATTTTTGAGGCGACTTGTAAGGGAACCTTATAGAGGCATAAACAATGCATTCGTTTTAGTGCCAAACACTGAATGGTCACCCATACTTTAATAAGTTTAAAACATTTTGAATTCCGCACGAGTCGGACTACTTAAGCTACTTTTGTATAGATGAGAGAGACCATTTCGAAGAAGCTTTGAATTGTCAAGTCGAGTACATTTAGAAGAATTAGTTGTCTCAGGATGCGTGGCTTCTGCCACTGTAGAACATATTACAAATAGTACGTATATTACCGCGAAAAGAACGCCTTTTTGTGCGTATATACTAGGCAAATGCTACGCAAAATGCCAGGCATCTCTAATGTTTGTATTCCGACGATGATGGTTTCCAAACAGTGACGCGCAACAAACGACTGCGTGAGTCAAAGGTGGTACTCGCCAAACAGGTGGCTGTATGATGATAATGCTTTGGAGACGCGTTTCAATGACGTATGTCACTGCGTTGCGCAACATATCAAAGGCAAAGTTGAAGAACCTCGATTTACTAGTAATGGGGAACTCGTTATTGCAGTGGAAGACGAGGTTGACAGAGGTACTTTGTTATCGCTGCAAGAGTTGGCGGGAGTTAAGGTATCTGCGAGAATAAGCGGAGCTCGCTGCCCAGTAAAAGGCAAGAGTTCGGGTGTGCATCCTTCTATATCCGAAGCAGCCATATTAGCTTCTCTCACATCATATGGAGTCTCCGAAGCAGTCCGAGTAAAAACAAAGAATCCAAGCACCAAAGTTGTAACGGCAACGGAGCATGTTATTCTGACCTTTGCGGGCAATGACTTTCCAGCAGAGGTTCGCCTGGGACTTAAACAACACAGGGTCATGTTGTACCGCGAGCCAATGCAATGCTTCAGATGCTTTAGCATGGATCATTTAGTCACCAGTTGCAAGATGACAAGGCCGAGATGCCGGAGGTGCGGGTCACAAGAGCATTTAAGGAAAGACTGTAAGGCAGAAGCCCGCTGCTGCCTGTGCAATGGTTGCCACGAAGCCACCTGGGGGTCCTGCCCACATAGGTTGCGCCGCATGGACATGCTAAATAAAACGTCGCGAAACATAATACAAAGGCAGACGGAAGCCCCAAGTATTCCAGTCTGCGCTCCAGTAGCCTACGTACACGCGTCGGATAACTTCTCCAAACGAAGTTGGTCTTCTGTAGTAAAAACGGCATTAAAATCACCAGCGCAGAGAGCAGGATGCCCGGAACCCAAACTGCGCCGGCTGAAAAAAGGCCATCTGTGGCAAAAAATAGTGATTGTCTTGTCCAATCTATCATGGACAAGATTATCCCTTGTATCATAGAAGCAGTACAAGCGGCAATCACCAGTGCCATTGATAAAATATTGCCATCTCTATTCTCGCAGGTGTTGGGATCAGCGAGCTCCTTTCAAGCAAAGAAGCACCCTGAAAATATCGAGATCAGAGACGCACTCCGGCACTCAATTAAAGCGTCCCTACGAGAAGCGCTTTTTGTCTCCACGAATGAGGTGACTTCAGATACTGACGGAAAAAGTAAGAGTAAAGGGCACTCGTGACCAAAGCACGCACGTGCAGGTAGTGCCATGGCGAAAGACCTTTCAAGTCCGAGCCAGAAACAGCAACATCAAATCACCTTCTTTCAATGGAATTGCGAAAATATAAAATCAACCTTGGCCTTTCTTCCTCTGACTATAGATTCTCAATATGACATGCTGGTCCTCACTGAGACCTGGGCAACGGAACCAACTGTTGTTTGTTCGCACTTATCAGCACGTTAACGTCCCGTTGTGTGTGGGTGGTTTCCACAGCCGAGGAACCGACCTATGTAGCTCCACAAGGGAGGTCTACGATAGAGATATTCGCCACAAACGCCAGACACGATAGCATCAGGTACGAGGGTCCGCAGTTAAACACTCTGGCCTTTGGTACTAGACGACACCTTCCTGTTGCAATGTCGCTTACGGTACATTATCAGACAGCAGGCCAAAGGCGGCAACGATTAAACGCTGCCATTGACTCAACCCGCTAACTGGAGCTCTCGCCAGATGTTCTCCCTGTTCCGAACCCCCTTAATGTCGAAGTATATGCAACACAAGTTCAAAACGTCATACTGCACAGCGTGCGTCCCCAGCCGAGTAAACCTCGAAAAACCTGTTGGTATACCCAAGAATGCCGATCTCTGAAAGACTGTATGACGTATATCTTGGCAAAAAGTCTGAAATGACCTTCCTGTATACGAATGCGAGTCGGATCTATAAAAAGGCGGTGCGTAGAGCTAAACTGGAGCACGAGATAGAAGCACAAAATAAGCTTCTCAGACAGTCCCAGCTTCATCCACATAAATGGCTACGCTCCGAGATGCGCTCAACAGCCTGTCCAGTATCACCTGAAAGGCTGCATAGTTATTTTCGACAGATGTTTGCCAGCTCATCGACGATTCCCAGTTGCATCCCGATATACGTCTCTGTTTGGGGTGAAAGGACAACCAAAGCTCGACAGGAGCTGGTTCGCCCTATCGGTATCTCGGAGGTTGTGGATGTGATAATGAAAGCGCCGTCAGGAAAGGCTGCGGGCCCAGACCTCGTTCGGAATGAACATCTGCAGCAGGCCATTATTCTGGCTTCTTGTCTTGCTTCTCCCTTCAACGAAATCACGAAGACATCGCACTTGTTTGAAAAATGGAAAGTCAGCCTTCTAAGTGTGTTACCGAAGGGAAAAGGGGATCCCTTGACACCTTCGTCGTACCGTGGCATAGCAAAGCGTCATTTACAAAGTACTGTCAGCACTGGTAGCACGTCGACTAGAAGATTTTTTGGAAAGTACCGAGTGCTTGCCAGGGCAGCAGCACGGCTATAGGCGAGGGAGGTCGACGATGACGGCTTGCTCTGTTCCTCTCAATAGTATTCAAATGACTCTCCGGGTTAAACGTAACTTTCTTTTTGCTGTTTTCGTAGACTTTGAGGCGGTTTTTGATACGGCGTCACGAACAATAGTCCTAGAGAAATTAGCGTAATGTAGCGTCCCAGCGGTAATACTAAAGTTCTTACAAGCTATGCTGCAAGAGGGGTATGTAATCATCGACGACGGGGTAACTGAACACACCCCAATTACTCAGACTACAGAAGTTGCACAAGGCGATAATCTTAGCCCGCTATTATTCTCAATATTGGTGAGTAATCTGCCAGACAAAATCCAGCGTCGACATCCGCAAGTTAGTACACTCATGTACACCAACAGATTTTGCTCAACATTTTTCTTATCTTGGAGTAATCTTTTCAACGCAGGGCTTACATTTTACTAAACATATCGAGGTAAGAGCTCGTAGGGCATTTTATCGTTTCATAATATCCCAGAGCCTCATCGGTTGTCGCTAGATGTCGCTCTCAAACTTTTTAATTTCAAAATTGCGCCGACCGCTGCTTACGGGATACAGGTCATATGGCCCCACCTATCAAAGCAAATCTGGAAGTACTTGACAAAATGAAAGCCAGTTTTCTAAAAATAGTGCTAGTAGTCCACCGCACCAGCCGCACTTGGCTTGTGTATCTGTTGACCTCGACACCACTCTTTGTGGAGGAGCTCAGAGCAACCGCTTTACCGAGAACGGAGGCCTTTGAGAATCATCTTGCCGAATGGGAGTATAAATTTGCGGATGTTGATTGGCGTTTTTATGAGATTAGAGCGATGACTACAAATTTCGGAAAGCGCCCATGTTGTAGAAACAGATACTTCGTTACTGGGTTTGCAATGCATGGATTTCATATGAAGATATGTATACGAAATGGGTGGCATGAGATATCAACCGAGTGTGAATGCAACCTATGCGGAAAATTATGTGATCTGTATCATCTCCAACAGTGTACAAAAGCAATTTCGCTGATGAAAGTATGTGCATAAACCAACTATTGGTTAATAAACAATACAATACTAAAAACATTTTTGTATTCCTGTCTTGAGATATAAGTTATACTAGGGGCATTGAACGATTCATTTACGAATACATCTTACATATGAGACACACTGTTAAAAACACAATATATATATATATATATATATATATATATATATATATTGCCAGCAAAGGCTACGGTGCCGCCCAGTAGGGGTAGTGCTGCTCTGTTGCGCACTCTGGAGGCCCAGCCGATGCTAGTACGTGTGCTGATCAGACCGATGTCCCCAAGGGGGTCGCAGCAAACACCCGCGATGCGCCGACGATGGATGTTTCTGGTGAGCTGAGTCCATTCTTACCGAACACCCCCGCAAATGACGACGGGTTTACTTGTGTGGTAACCGATGGGGACGTTGAGCTGTTGGAAGTATGCCATCTCTGTGGACTGGTGCCGCTCAACGATGTATCTACTGTTGGAAGTATGCCATCTCTGTGGACTGGTGCCGCTCAACGATGTATCTAACGGTTATTCCAGCTTTGAAGGTCTACATGTGAACGCAAGGAACCTCTGTTCCAGGACGAGGTTCGACAAGCTCATGGCTCTCATGGACGGCTCACACGTTAATTGGGAGTTTGTCGTAGTGGAAGAGCAACTTGGTTTGCGGAGGCTGATAAACTTATTTACAGCTTACTTAGGGCTACAAGTACATATTTGCCTGCAGACCTGGCGATGAAGGAGGAGGCCTTACAATATATGCGCATTGTGCGCTCGACCTCATGGATACCGCCTGTGAAGTCCAGCAATGATGGCAATGTACAGGCCACAAGGTTACGTCTGCGCCGCCCTGACTTTGATGGCTATGTTGTCGGAGGAGTATACTCTGATGACACACGATCGTCGAACACTTGCATGAAAATATTTGACGATTTTCTGCCAGCGACTTGGGATTTGCTTTGTGTTTTTATGGGGGACACCAACATTGACCTATTAGAAGGGGACCCTATCTCCCTTCTAGTAGGTCAATTCAGTGAATATAGTACTGCTTTAGCGAGCAAGGCTCTTGAGTATGCAGTCAATACGATAACACGCCCAAACCTCAGGTCCAATGCTGTCTCTTTGGGCTCGTGCATTGATCTTGTCTTTATTGTGACTTAAACTGTGAATGATATCTACAGATTACTCCTTTCGTTGTTGACACGGTCTTTTTCGACCACTGCCCAGTAGGTATCATGTTGGCGCACGGCAACACAACAGCGTAGGGCTTTAAAAAAGGTAAATTGTGCTCCTTTGTTTAGCCATGAACTGGCTGAGCTAAGACGTGTGGTTGACAGAGCACGTCGTCGGTGGCTTTACAAACGGACCGTAGATGGCAAGGAAACGCTGCAGGAATGGCAGACAAATTATAGAAAAAGGCTCTGAGAAACAAAGGACGCTAACTTCGAGAAACAGTTTGTAGCTGTCAGTAGAAAGGCCACGATACCAATGCGTCTGCTAGTCGACGGCTAAGAACTCGGGGAGCCCAGGAAGTGATAGACGCACTTAACGAGTTTTTCACCTTAATCGGAGTTAAAACCGCGAATGGGCTTTTCCTATGGGAGGCGGTGGATGACGGCATTTCTGGCATGTGGAGCTCCGAGTCCAATGCTTTTTCCTTTAGTGAATCACAGGTCAGAAGCTGCCTTGCGCTGCAAAAGGTGTGAAGTTGGATCTATTTGTCGCACTTTAAACTGAGCTTTTCGGACTCGCGGCAAAAATTTGTTGAGCAACCCTGAGAAGCGATACTTTTGAGCAACCTAGGCGAACATGTATCGATTGTCAAAGTCGACAACCCCTTATATTTTTCGCTTATTTAATTCACATTTGTTGCATTTGGATTATTTTGTCTACCAAAAATTGGCGCACTGCGAATTGCCGCAGTCAAATTTTCAACGTTTTTGCCCTAGTATTTGTTTATATATATATATATATATATATATATATATACATACTAAGCAAGTTGTGGCAGCGCATAATACGGGTACTGCATTTAAAGTCTTTGGCCTTACGTAGAGCGTGCGTTAGAGTTGGCTTAGTATGGGTTGCCACGTTTTATGCATTTTTGGCGTATTTTCCACCCCAGACAAGTTTCATCTTAGACGGGGAGTCATCATTCTTCATCTTTCTAATTTTCGCGGTCTCCACGTTACACGAGTACTCGAATTCCACTTGGTGCTTTCCCACAATGTGCATGAATACCCTCTGCATTGGCTTCTCGGACGGATGCTTCCTTTAGCGTCCTCTGGAGGACGTTTTCCCCTGTTTTTCAACATATGTTTTAGTGATTTTCTTTTGTTTGTTCTCCTTGTCCAAAGACCATCCAGTTTGCAATTCTCTCTACACGTCCGGTTTCACAGTTTGTAAGGTCGGTATAACTCAGCAATTTCAATAAGCAGACGATTTTTTGGCAATGATATTTAATATTATTATTTTTTAGATTTCCCGTAAGGCAATTGCCCGTGTACGGATTTTTATGTCATGGCTAAGTTTACTCCACTCCGGCATTTACCTTGTCTAAATTAGAAACCATGCAAACCAATTTAAGAGTGGCCGGTCTGGGTCTCGAACCTAGTCCTCCCGAATGCAAGGCAAAGGCTTTGCCACTAAGCCACCTTGCTCGGTTATACTTTAATAATTAAATTTACTACACAGATGCACATCAGTTTACGATAGAATTCTGCAATAGGTATGGTACACACTTAGCTATGTTACGTAAAACACGAGTTTATATGTGAAATAGGTATAAAAATTAAAATAAATGAATGTGAAACTCTGAACAACGTTTTTTTTCTTGTAATAGCCACACTACTCCTACCACGTCAATCAAACGCGATTCCCCGTTACACTCAGGAAGTCTACTTTATGTATGTGGCGCACTCGCAGCTTGTTTTGCCTATATATTGGTAGTGTATTACAAAAGTTTACATAGCATTTTGTATATTACGAATATCGTTAACACGTGCTTGTAGTGACGGCGTTTCGATAAACGAGCAAGTGAGTATGTGGTATCGTCCGATATTGCACTCGCCACAATATTTACATACGCATTCGTCAATTTCATAACAAATACTAATTACTAAGGGAGCCATTCCATGTTGTTCGGCATATTATAGATCTATTTTTCTGTGATGACAGTTTTCATTTAATGCTGCAAAAAGCAGGACCCTCGACATAGAGACCCATTAAAAATGCAATGTTGCGGGTTTCTCTAAGTTCTCTGTAGGCTTCTAAGATTTGTGTACTGCACGGTATCTTGTCCAGTACTAAATCTTCTACTAGTGTGCGTTCGTGGCATAGTCCTAGTGCGAGAGTGGCCGATGGGTTCTTTGGCAAGCCTAACGTGCGCTTTATAAAATAAGATTTTATTTCATCTATGTTTTTAAGGTTCGATATTGTGAAATAAGGGGCAAATGCGGAAAGGCAGTATCCTACGATATGAACATTTTTTATTCTAAATTAATTTAGCGCGATTTATTATTATTATTATTATTATTATTATTATTATTATTATTATTATTATTATTATTATTATTATTATTATTATTATTATCACCGTGGTCACCGACACTCAAGCAATAAGAATAATATAAGCAATATTGTAGATATTATATAAGTAATATATTGATAATTGTGATACATGTGCATATTGATAAAATAAACCCTTGTTCCAAAAAAAAATTATTATTATTATTATTATTACTATTTATTATCATTATTTATATGTTACAATTGTGAGGTGTGAACGTTTACTCCTTGTCTTCTCCTAGCTCCTAAAGATTATTCCATGGAACCGACAATAGCCGGCGTTTCCTCGGCACACTGCAAGCGACAGCAGTTGCCGTAGAAACTCGCCTTCGCGCCGATTGCCTGTGAGATCTGTAATTCCTTGGCCCAGCTCACTGATGAATATCTTGGTTCCCTTGCTTACCGGACCCATTGTTTTACTAGACACTGGCACTACGATGTAACCGTCTCCAGTTCTTGGAACTTGCGTTTTTCCTATCTTCTGCGCGCTCGGCAACCCATCCCGCTTCTGAACTGTGGCATATATAGGAGGGAGCCACTGTACAGGACACTGTTGCATCCCATATTAAGCATTTGCTGTTAGCACATAGCGGGATTGTTACACCGTCAGGTCTTTTGTCGTCATGAAGTCCTAATCTAGGACTTGCTATTGCTTACTATTTGGTACTAGTTGGCGTTTATCAGTTTACTAGCGTTATATTGCCACTTTTGATTGGATAGTGCTTCTAAACACATTGGAATGATTTTGGCCAATTTCTTAGGTTGGCTTAGCGAGAGCTCGAATCTTAAAATCTAAATTATATACTTGTCATACCGCAGCATTAGTCATTAGACGGACTCCCCATTATGCCGTATGAGCAACGTTTTTTCAGTCAGGCACCTGGGAGCAATCTTGGATAGGGCTGTTACAGGAACATCTTATGTGCGTTATGCAGCAAAGAAGCAGCCAAAAAATCAGCAGAGCTACAAAAATTCCTCTTGCGGATAAGGGAAATAAATGTTCGGCGCCGTCTCTTTATATTAGTAATTAGACAGCATTACACTATATACCCCACCCTCATGGGAGCGCATGACTACCAGAGTTACAACATACCGCCTCTTTAACAGGACCCTAAGGCGCTCAAAATCGCACGGGCATGTTGGCAAAGATCTAGGATTAAGAAAAAAGGTAGTGTGGGCCTAAACGCCGAGGGTGGGTATAGAACTCGGTCCGATCCGCGCGTGCTGCCACTTACCTCATATCTCCCAGCCTCTCCTAGTTCGGAATTGTAAACTATTACCTCGACACCAGGACAAGGGAGTCCCATGCTGTGACCCTCTCCTAAGTCTACGAGTATGCCTTGAGCAAGGAGTGGGTCCTGTCTGGGGGGTGGACACTAGAGGCCCAATACTTAATCGCGATCTGCGCCAGTTTTTCTTGCGAATCTTTTTGCGCACAACCCCGTCTGGGTATAGGCGATACCAGCGCGCCAGTCCGATGCCGACTAGAGCAATCTGGCCACGATGGACGCAGTCGGGCTGACCTTGTAGACATAGAAGCCTGTGCGATAGGTCGCGAGGGCCCCGCAGTCCTCTACGGTGTATGCCGCGTCTTCGGGTGCGCCCGTGGTGCAGAGAACGCACGTGGTTGTATTCGCCTTGCCTATGTAACGAAGTTACGACTGAAAGTCTCCATGTCCCGTGAGCACTTGCATGGAGTAACATGCGAGTGTTCCCTTGAGTTTATACCATGTTTTAAAGCCATTGTTTAATCCGCTTGTCCAAGATCCTCTGGTATCCCCAGTTCGTGGGTTGGCTCACATGCCCGCCTATGTGCGGCATTTTATGAAGTCCCCGTTAATGGACTCTCACGCTCCCACGTTTGGTGGATGCTCAGCACGGCAGCAATGTCGGGAGGTAGCTTTGTGAGCTGCGTGAGTAGCTTCGGCAAGGCAATAAATTGTATGGACAGCTTCTTTACAATCTTCGACTCTGTCGCCGTCTCAGGACAATCCGGCAGGAGTACCATTTAATCCAGGCTAATCCAAGACATACGCCCTAAGCAAATAGACCTGGCCATGGAAAGTTTTCCAGTCGGGCAATCCTGAATACTGGGCAAAATTAATACTTCTGATTGCAAACAATGGTACAGTCTCAAACATGGTTCGCTTACCTTATACATGCACCGCATTTGTATAACTGACTCCGCCTTATGCAGCATGTGCAACTCAGAACGATCTGCTACAAACTAAAAAAAACTTGTTAAATACTGAGCAAGAGTTACTCACTTGGAACCTAAGAGTGGGAGATCCACTGACATGCCAAATCCTAGTAGAAGCGCTTCTCAAGAATCATAAATCCTAGTTTATCGTTAGAATAATTGCATCTTTTGTCTCCGAGCAGCCCTTGTAGAGGCGCTTCTCAAAAATGATAAATCATTTATTTTATGATAACAAGATTTATGATAATAAGATTTGCATAAATTGTTTCCTTAATGGCACTATAAAGTCGGCAGGTGAAGTACTCTTGAAAAGACAGTCCTGTGGCCACCACGACAATGGGTAAAGAGAATGGCTAGACTTTCCTTGGTTTCTGAGTTTTTACTATCGTGGCTTTATCAACGACGATCGGTGTGCATTATGCATTTTACCAGTTAATCTCTCGAAAAAAAATAGTTCATTGGCTCTTCGTTATCAATATGCTTCAGCTGTCAGGTTATTTTTAAGATTTTCTGTAAGGCTATTATTGCCCGTGTACGGTTTTTTTCATGTCATGGCTAATTTTAATCCACTCCGGCATTTACCGTGTCTAAATTAGAAACTATGCAAACCAATTTAAGAGTGGCCGGTCTGGGTCTTGGACCCAGTCCCCACGAATGCAAGGCAAAGGCTTTGCCACTGAGCCATCTTGCTCGGTCACTTACCATTCATACGTCGTGAGCCTGTGGCTGTGTGTATATGCTAGCAGCAGATCGTTACTTATTTAAATTGAACGATGAATTGAATTACTAAATAGAGACGTCGGTCATGTATGCATTTCATTGTTTTATATTTGAAACTATATGGGCACAATAAATAACCATTTACTTTATACAAGTCTTGTCGAAGGCATGACAATTTATTAGACTTTAAACGTCACACAAAGGCCATCCGTATCTAGACATCGGTTTAGTTTTTAGATTGTCACGTCTGCTATCTGTTGATTCGACTGTCGCATTTCGCAGCTATTCTCCGTAACTGTGGTTCGGCCGCAACTATGCATTTACATGCTACACGGATTGTTATGATCGGTAAGTGTATCGTACGTTGCAACTAAATATAAGGTATTGCTTATTTATGATACAGTTTAAATAAATTGAAAAACAGAATTTGTGACACAGTGTGGTTTGCACTGTGTCACAGCATTAGCCTATTTCTCGCTCGGTTCATCATCATACAAGTTTGTATGCTTCTATAGTGCCTATAGCACCTGCAGTTGATCGCAGCTAAACACCCCATCCAAGAGTTTTATCTTTCTTTCTCCTAAAGTGGTTTTAAAAATGCATGATGCATAAACACTACGACCAAGGCCAAAGTTGCTTCACAGGACTTCTCCATGGAATTGCGTCTGTAAGAATGTTGTTCAAATATGTTACTGTGGTTGTTTGAATATGGTCCTTGGACAAGAATGTCGAAGAGAAAATTGGTTTCATGCTGAGGCAAAATAGCGTTCACCACGCCATCCATTGGTTTTATAAATGTTAAATTGACCTAAGTAACCGTTAGGTGGGTCATTTAGCTGATAGTCTCGCACCGCCTGGTCTTCGGAATTTGTTGTTTAGTAAAAAAATATCTGGTGATTCCGAGATTGGCCCAAAAAGGTTTCCAGCAAAGTCCAAACAAAAAATGTTTGATTGAAGTTTCGCAGCCCATCAACGAGTTTTTTCTAGAATAAGTGGCCCAGAGTAAACAGAAGGAGTACGTCTAGTGACAATAATAATTTTAGAAGTTAACTCTGCACTAGTACAATGCCCAATATCAATCTAATAATAAACATAGGCTTGACTGACTCTCAGCCAACATTTAACGTCCACGGATTTGCTTTCGCATTGGTTCGTAAGACGGACCCCATACATACAAATGTACAACGGTGGGGATCAAGCCGTGTATCTATGTATCCCCCTCCGGTCGCAAGGCGCACGCGATTGCATCACGCCACCGGGTTTGACAGATTTTTTTGGGACCTGTGCTGGTCCAACTATATGCTGAAGATGCCAATTAACCTTGTCAGAGTCTACCTCTAGCAGTGATTAGATGCCGACGCATTTGGCTTTGCTCCGTAAAACTAGGTTGAAGAGTGCAGGAACCTGAGGCCTGTTGCGATAGGCTGACCAATTGCACTCGACGGCCGCCCCAACGGAAGGGAGTTTAGGGCGATTAGTAATCACTGTAAAGGTGCTGTGATAAACTCGATTTTTCTCTTTAATTTTTAAAAAGCCCGTGTGTTCGAAGCGTTAGCAATTCGAACGTCGCCTGCCGAACGAGCAGTGACCGGTAGTCCAGCTTAACCGGGCTTCCCGGTAGTGTACATGGATTTAGTACACTGTATATGTGTATATAGTCTACTGTGTACATAACTAACTGTATATATAAGTGCAAGTGAGCGCTCACTAGTTGAGTGCTCATTATCGATACTGTGCATAACAACCACAATGAGCCGCCACGAACAGTGATAGAACGCCCGCTGAACCGCTGCTGTCCACAGGGAGTGGATAGCAGAGTGGTAGCGTCGGCGACCACAGTACCAGTCTAAGCTAGACCGGTCTGAGTTCAATTCCTAGCAGTGTTCCTTTTTTTCATATACCTTATGCATTTTATTATTTCCTACTTCATTTAAATAATTTACATCATTATAATTTACTTATTTATTTAGAGTATTTGTTAATCATGTACTTTTAAATTTATTTTTTCTTTATATTTTTGTATTCTGAATTTTTAATTAAGTTAAGCTCCAGGGAAGACACCACTACGTTATCCCGGGCAAATCACCCGGGCAAAAGCAGCCCCCATTCGGGCCACAAAGAAAACAAAAAGGAAGATGACAACATTACTTCTGGCGGGAGAAACCAATAAGTAACAATATAGCTGTCATCGTACAGAAGCTTACCAACTACGCGACCAGCAGAAACAAAACATGGATATATTGGTAAAAAGCTAAAAAGGCGGAAAAACTTCATGTCGCGCCCTTACTCTGGAGCGGCAAGCTGAAAACATCACCGCACGATCGAAATTTGCCAAACAGAGGAAAAACTCAAGCGCCTTCTAATTCTAGAATGGCCAGCAGCTGCCTACACAAAGGTGTTGCACCTTGGGGTTAGCATCTTGAAGGAGAGCCCCCTTCAGATCCTGGTCGCCCAGGAAAACGATCCTTCAGACAAGGTTACATTGCGGAACACGTCCTGCCAGTACCAGGGCATCGCCGGTGAGGCCGGCCGCAGGACAGTTATGGTCATGTCGCGCCAAATAAGGAAATCGGGGGATGATGGTGAGCCTATCACTAGGTGTCCTGGTTGCGATCAGGCTCTTTAAGCACGCAACGTTTCCCCAGGACCAGAGTCTCCTGGACCAGGCGCTGCCAAAGGCCAAAGCCCTCCTAGGCTCAAGAGACCTATATTTTTGCCACATGACAAGCCAAGCTGAGCAGACGGGAGTTGGCAAACTCCTCAAGTGCTTCTCCCGGGCACAGGGCCTGAATCTTGCAGAAAGTGGCAAGAAGAGCTCGACCAGCACTACAACGACCTTCCTTCTAAAGGTTGTTGTCAGCGTAGGAAGGCAAGACCTACGCTGACATGGTCAGAGAGCTGGCTTCGAGGGTGGACCCCAACGCCCATAACGTCAGAGTAAATCGAGTCCAATAACTGCCCACCGGAGACGTGCGCTTAGTGGTGGCAGAGGCGGTAGAGGGACAGGCCAGCTCCTTTAACCAGGCCCTGCAATCAGCCGGGGAGACTGACGCCAGCGTCGGCTGGTCGTCCCTAAGGCGTCTCCTGATCAGGGATGTCATGGAGGGCACTACCTGGCAAGACATCGCTGCCTTCCGCAGGGCGCTGCCTATCGAAAGACCGCTGACCAAGGACCCCCAACAAAAGGGGTCTACCAGCAAGTGAACGTCCCTGGTCCGAGTGACCCGCCCCGACGTTGCCAGGGTTCTGAACCTTAAACGTATCCACCCGGTGCGGTCGTCCTGCCCAATCTCGGAGTGGATCACCGTGCCGACGTGCCAACGTTGCCAGCGAATAAGCCACTCTGCACCCTCCTGCACCAGCGCAGTCGTCACAGGCAAGCGCTGCCAAATGTGCGGGGTACTTGGGCACCTCTTAAGAGGATGTAAAGCGACTGCAATCTGCTACAACTGCGGTGAAGAGGTACACGCGGCCAACGTCGCCGCTTGTCGGAAGCACAGAAGGCAACTGGAAGAGCTCCGCCGTCGCGGCACTCGGCCATCGCGCGCGCACTCCGCGACTAAGCGAGTGCTAGTCTCAGCCTCTGCCTTGGCCACCTTCAAGGACCACTTTAGTGACGCGGCGGACACCGAGAGAGAGACGCCGACACCTTGGTTACTCAAAGAAGCTGCAAGAAGGCACAAACATTACCTCCTCTGGACCCTCATGCAGCGAAGGCATTCAACAAGCAAGCAACGCCCAACAATGACGCCAGCTGAACTGTAATCACAGTAGGGGTACCCACAACATGCTTCAAGAGGTCGGCAGCAGGGTAGAAGCCGACCTGGTGCTGCTCAGCGAGCCCAACGCCCGGTGGGCGGAAAACCGGCCCTCGAATTGTTTCGCGGATGCCGACAGGGCAACACGTATTGCAATAGATCGTCGCAGTCAGCTGCGAAGTTTCCGGACACGGCTACGGATATGGTTTTACATGGATGGACGTTACAAACTGCAGCCCAAATGTTCCACTTGGCAACCTACACAGATATTTAAGACGACTTGTCATCCTTTTTTAACCAAACTGATGTCCCACTTGTACCCGTAACTTGTGATTTTAACGGAACAGAAGTGTTTAAGAGCGCGGCGGTGTCTCACCCGCGCTTGACGATCCACCCACGAGGGGGAGGCCGCCCGACGCTATGGAGCTAAGTACAAGAATCTGTGGGCCCTCCTGTACAAGGAATTCTTCAGAAGCACGTTACGCTCCTGGAGGGCCTTTCAGGAGGGGCTAAATGGCGACCCTAGAACCGCCCATATAAGATGGTTAGGGGGTTCCCCCTTCAAGCGCTGGGTAGATATATCTCCAGAAGAGATGCGGGTAGCAATCAAAGCGCTCTTTCCCTAACACCCACCCTTCGATCGCGCCCCTACCTAGCGGCCATACTCCTGGTAGAACGTAGGAACTGCCCCGCCCTCCACTTCCATCTAGAAAACCAGGAGATCGCGCTCGTTAAATAGGTCAGGTACCTCAGGGACACCCTAGACAGGGGTCTCCGCGGCATTGAACACGTGCGGCGGGCGACGGAGAAGGCAACCAAGACAACAAAGAACTTCGCACGGCTTATGCCTAATATTATGAACCACGACAATCCAAACGGCGCATAGTCATGCCGCGGCCGAGTCAGTTGCCCTGTACGGAGCTCCGGCTTGGCCCTCCGACACTTTAAAGTTCGCCCTTAACAAGACACGCCTGCCTCGGGCCCAGATGGTCGGAGCCCTCAGGGTAATCGCGGCGTATCGGACGGTAAGCGCAGCGGCGGCCCTCATGCTTGCTGGAACGATCCCCTGGGATCTAAAAACAGCCAAACGCCGCCTATTGGGTAACCCCCAGCGCACGAAGGAGCGTCAGCATACTATTTGTCAGAAAACCTTTGAATAGTACAAATATTCTGAGCCTGTTAAACCTACACTGCGGCAGCGGAGCTCGTACTTTCTCAGAAGCTTCTCTCACTGACGTCATGCTCTGTGAGGAGAGGGAGGCAGAGATTCAAACACGCTGCTCCCGCTAACTTGTTCACTCCCGTAAATAGCAAATAGAAATCCACTAATTCGCTTAAACAAAGGCTCCCCCGAAACTCTACGTTGGTGCCGTGACCAGGATTCGAGGCCTTTGTTTATCCTGTGTGGATATCGTTTGCTATTTTCATGTTTTCGGGTGTTTTTCGTCGTTTTGAACTTTGAGTGAATCGACCAGGAGCAGGCCCGCTGCTCACGCGTTTCGAGTGTCGTGTGTCTCGTGAAATCTTGCTCACAACGGCAACTCGATCATGACTGATCGAGCACTCACCTGTCTACGGCGCTTCCGGACAATCGAGCGCAACCGTTTAAAACTGTATGCCGAACGGGCGCTACTAATAAGAGACATCGCGGCAGACCAGCGGACAAGGCCGAGCTGGTCAACCTGCAACGAAATGTCGAAAAACGGCATCAGGCGATGAGCGACTACGACGCTCAGACTGTTGCTCACAGTAGTTTGCCTGAAGAAGACCTCGATCGTGAATTTGAAGAAAGCGATGAGCATTCAAATGCGGCGCTGGAATGTTCAACACTTCTCAAACAGTTAATTGACGAAGTGAATTCAGTAACCGCTCGAGTGATGCGTAACGGGACAACGGACTCGCCCTCGACATCAACAGCAGCAACAACAACCACATCATCGTCATCTTCGATGCCAAGCCAGTTTATCATCAGTTCTGCCCCGCCCGTTTTCGACACGTCCCCTGAGGTGTTTGATGGGGATATCTTGCGTTATCGTGCTTTCATTGCTCAGTTTGATAACTGGGTATCTCGCAGCACAGGCGCCTCAGCCACCGATCGTCTTGTAGCTCTCCGAAAGCTACTGCGTGGTCCTCCAAAGCGACTAGTTGACTCATTGCCGGTGAACGATGTCAGCTACAAGGTGGCTTTTAAGTTGTTGGAAGACAATTACGGAAGACTGGACATCGTCAGGCAGCAACTGATTGCGTCGTTGCAAAAACTGCCAAGAGTAAAATCGCAGTTTGACACTGCGGGTTTACGCCAGCTCCTCAACTTCGTACAGTCCGCAGTGCAGTCGTTGGATGGACTCGAGAGTCCGTTGCATACGTATTCCTTGTCGTTTAAGGCTACACTCCGGGCAGCTATCCCGTGGAGGATTGTGTTTGACTTCACCGAGAATAGGAGATTGTCGTCTGTACACTCCGCGTCAGGCAGCTCTGCTGACAATGATTCAGTACCAGGCGGTATCGATAAATTTGCCGCTGAGGCCGCTGACGAGATCCGCCAGTTGATTGATTATGTCAGCCGGTATACGTCACTGCGCGAAGAGACAGGGATACTCGGTCAGCTAACTGACGTCGATGAGAACCGAGAGCGACGCCAGTCTGACGCATCGCAGAAGCAGAATAAAACGGACTATCATGGTGGCAACCGTTTAAAATCGACCGTGTCAGCAGTTGCAGTACCACAGCCACGCAAGTTCGCTTCGTGTCTCTTCTGCACTGACGCTAAACATTCGTCGTCACGCTGTGCTACCGACTTAACGATCGAGCAACGGATGAAGATCCTTCTTGAGCAGAACTGGTGTCATGTGTGTTTCCGTCCTCGCCACGTCAAGCTATCACAGCGTGCTGGACCCAACGTCGGGTGCCGAGTGTGTTACTCGAGAGATCATTATACCTCGATGCACAGCACAACTATCTGCAGTAGTCATCCAGTCGCTGCTGCGAGTGATCTTCACAAGCGCGGCGCTAACGAACATTCTCTGGTGTACATGGCAACTGCGTTCCTGACGAACGCAGGAGGTTGCATTCCGGTGTGCGTCTTCATGGATCTGGGAAGTAGTTTGACCTTTGTCACCCCAGACGCGCTCAAACACTTACCAGACGCTCAGCCAGTTCAGCATGCCAACCTCAACATCCAAGCGTTTGCCAGTACTCACAAGATATCATCGGCTCGCTATAAACTCACGCTGCAGAGTACGTATGACGACACTCGCGTCGACATATTTGCGTACAATCATGACTTTGCCGTAAACCCGACAAATGATTGCACACCGGATGTACTCGAGGCGATCAAGAGATTCTCAGCAGACCATCCCCTTGCGGACCAATCGCTCCTTGGCGAGCAGCCGGCTTCACCTCCTGCCGTACTAGTTGGAATTGATCAGTTTTACAAAGTGGCGTTTCTTGGTCACGAAAAACGTGTCATTGATGGTCTTGTTGCGAAACAGACACGGTTGGGATGGATTATTGGTGGGCCAACAACGTCGGCCAGCATTAATGCTGATGTAGCGAACGTCATGACTCACTGCTGCGCGGCCGCGCTATCGAAACCCGCGCGCGATATCGAGCGTCACCGGGACTCTCTTCACGAGCCACCGGGTCTCTCATCTGGCGACGCAGCCGCCGTTCGCCAATTCGAAGAGAGTGTGTCTTATGATGGCAAAGAGTACACCGTCTCGCTACCACACAAAGACGGCATATCGCAACTATGGAACAACAAAAGCACAGCTCTCGCCCGCCTGAAAGGTAAACTTCGATCCCTTCGCCGCTATCCTGCGACTTACAAGCGATATGACGATAAGGTGATGGCCTTTGTACGCGAGGGACATGCTCAGGAGTTGTTCGGCGTTGACCTTGAGGCCGAAGACAATTGCGACGATTCTTTCTTCATGCCTCATCACCAGGTGATAACGACATCGGGGACTACCTCAAAGGTCCGGACTGTCTTCGACCGCTTATCATCAGCGCAAGGGAAGACGTCACGAAACCACCACCTCTTCGTGGAACCGAACCTTAACCCGGAAATAATCAAGCTCTTAATCAACTTGCGCCTGCATCGCGTCGCAATCTCTGCCGATATCACCAAGGCATACATGCGAATTAACCTCACTAACAACGATCGTCGTCTATTCCGGTATCTCTGGCGAGTACTTCACGACAAGAAAGTTAGATGCTTCCAGATGAAACGTGTGACCTGGGGTGCCGCTCCAAGCGATTTTCTCCTCGCGGGTACCATCCGGAGGCATTTGAAGCACGTAGATCCTGACTCAACGCAGCGTCTACCTGACTCGCTGAATTACGACGATATACTGTGCAGCTCCGCAGCAGATTCTGAAGCATGGGATCAGCCCGTGGACTCCGATATTGCGACTCAGTTCACGAGGTGGACGAACGAGATTGCTGCACTGCTTAAGTTAAAAATACCTCGCTGGGCCCATCAAGTCGACCCTTGCGAAAACTCTCGGCCAAAGCTTGATCACGTTCGAGGAGTTTCGAACGATTATATGCAAACTGACTTCAGTGATATTTTATGCAGTCACCAGAAATCCCGTTACCATGGAAACAGGCTTGTCAACCTGTTTGAGGTGGACTGTCAGAAAACCTTTGAATAGTAAAAATATTCTGAGCCTGTTAGACCTACACTGCGGCAGCGGAGCTCGTACTTTCTCAGAAGCTTCTCTCACTGACGTCATGCTCTGTGAGGAGAGGGAGGCAGAGATTCAAACACGCTGCTCCCGCTAACGGCCGTCTGCTATGAATGTATGATATATGAAATAAACGGACTTATCAGTCGTTGTACTTAACCGCCAAGAACGGCTTGTTCACTCCCGTAAATAGCAAATAGAGATCCACTAATTCGCTTAAACATAGGCTCCCCCGAAACTCTACACTATTAATCTCTGGTAGGAAGAGTGGTACGGCTTACAAGAGGGTGCCCCGGGCTCCAGTCTCCGGGCCGTAATACCCAACATCATAAACTGAACTGCCCGGGGGGTGAACTCTCTTTTACACGACCCAGATCCTGACAGGCCATGGCGACTTCCAGTCCTGTCTGTTCAGGATCGGGAAGGCTTCCAGTCCCAAATGCATCCACTACGGCGATGGACCGGACGACACCCCAGATCATACAGCACTGAGGTGTCCAGCATGGGCCGAGCAGCGCGCACCCCTACTGCATCTAAAAACTACACTGGCCTTTAACTTATGTGACATCTGCAAAAAATAACGGAATTAAGGGACACAACTGGTTTTTAGTGGGTTGGTGCCCCACGCTACCGGCCCACTCTTGCAGGGAGCCCCCGCTGTGGTGACCGTGTATGCAACCGCATTTTCCAATTAGTCCTCTTAAAGAAAAAAACATCTGTCGTTGCATCATAACAGTTGCATCTGTAAGTTAAAAACATCGTGCTTTATGTCATATGCTCTTGACCTTCAGCCGAAAATGTAAACTGCGCTATCTTATCTGCCTCATTTGCTATGCACTGTTGGTCAATTCAAAAGGGCGTCGATACACATTGAGCAAACAATGTTAAGCCAAGATCAGGTTCTCACTCTTATTTCTTACTTTTAAGGTAAATCAGCTTTGGGGCGTAAATTTACTAGTGCATACACAATGGTGCTTGCATATAAGCATATATAACATGTGTATTATTGATTCGCCATTTAAGTCATTAGTCACAAGATTGATTTGAGTAATTGTTGTGTTTCTTAAATTGCAGTCGTGGTTGTCATTTTGTTGACAATAGATTTTGGCACGTTATTTTGGACTCAGAAAGAAATACAGCGATAACGGCCTGGACCTCTCATGAAGAATTCTCTGTTAGAGAGAACATTTTTAAATTTTCCAAACTATTCCTACGAGTCACTCTATGTGTTTAATCTCACTAATTATAAAGCGTTTGTAAGCGAAAAACACATACCTATCGTACAGGAACTCGGACCATATGTTTTCAGGTTAGTATTCTTCAAATGCATTAAAAATAAATATAAGTTTGTACGAAGTCTGCAGATAAGCGCACTCATTAGTTCAGATGATAATTGCATTATCGTACTATCATGACTGCTAATAGGAACGACTTTGAGAACGTAACCTTTAGGCTTGTATGACTTGCCAATGGGTGTAATGCCTTGATAGATTTTTGTGGATGATCTTGTGCGCTATACTATGTGTTGTTCAAACAAAGACTCATTTAAAGTTTTATCATACTACTGTGCATGTACATGATGAACTACACTGGTGGTAACAGGAGCGAGACTTTAGATATGGCAGCCGGTTCTTATATAGCGGCCCTCGTGGCACTTGCCACGCCGCTCATTATTCTGAGCCCTCCAAACTGTTCTTGATGCTTTATTGCTTTGCGCAGTGTCGTTTGGCGCTTTCTTCCCACGCCTCTTAACTCTTTTTCGGCTTTTTTTGTGATCGCCCTTCCTCCGCCCTGACCGAACCCGATAGCTGTTTTGCTGCACAGGGAGAATCCTTAAGGTGCACCTGGCTCATGTACTTAACTGACGCCAACCACATGCAGCACATCACATTATGATGACCTGGGATCTTTCAATGTCTCTCAATGTGTCTAATCTCGTTTTTTATTTGTTTATCAATTAATTATACATGATTTTTTTACAATTATGCAGATACCATTTTGTACTTTTTGTAGCCTAAGGCTTAAATTAGACGTACACATAAAAACATGTCTTCAATCTGCATTACAAACATCATGTTATTTCTGGCCCGCTTTTCCATTTACCGTGTTGCATTAACCTCTGACTTAGTCGCTTTGCGGTTGTTTACAAGAAATACCTAAAAACAACGCGACGTAATACAAGCGTTCACTTGTGGTTTAACCTTAATATGCGTTGACGTTCCTCTTAATATAGATGGAGACGACGGCAGTGAGGTCAAAAACAATAATTTTAATGGCCACAATAGTGGCGCAAATTAATGTGAATTGGGGGCTGTCTAGATGACTTAGTCTACAAAGTTGGTAATTTTAGTTTAATACGGAAAATCGATACAAACGTGCGAGTGCCAAGAAGTGCTGTTCAGAGATGCAAAGCCAACGATGGAGTGATTGGTGTTCGTCTGAGCTTGGAAATGCAAACCGATTGCAAATGCGGGCTATTTGTGTGGAGAATGACACGGCTCTGTCACGCGTCAAGTTACCCTTCTTAAGACTCTCTTTAAAACTTCTCCTGAACACACAGCAAGCATATATCTTAGTCGTAGAAAGGTGCCCACACGTGAGCACAGTATGACAATTTTGGCATTACGAGGGCTTGATAAAGGCATAGGTACTTGGAGGCATTTTGTGATTAAAATGCCCTCCGTATAAGATTGCTCAGTCGAGAAGCAGCTCTTGCTTAATCGGCAATGTGCGTTCGACACTCCATTGAACGTAACTTTTAGGTCCTTGTAGAATTTTACCTCCGGTTTAGGGAAATATTTCAGCCATACGTGAAGTTGTCGGAAGCTGTCCTCAGAACCGCGCATTTCAGAACTAAGGTCACCACATTACTTAGCTCACACCAGGTGGCAATACTATTAATTAACTCAAATTGTGAGCAAAGATTATATACAGAAGTGGGCCCAAACAGGAGCCAGGCGCCTATGAGTGACACCAAGCCAGGATTCGAGGGTCAATTTCAAGCGCTGCATTTTAAAATAAAATCCAGTGGTTTACATATTAAGATAAAATAATCTTATGGTTTACCCTGAGCTACCGGTCAGTAGTTTGCTGGGAGGAATCACGGTCATTTTTTGTGCACAGCCGTCACACTAGACTATTTAACAGACTTGGGGACCATTCTCTCCTCGAAGCTTTGTGTAAAGATCATTGCCAGAGGTTCCGCAAGGGCCAAGGCCAACTCGTGAGAGGAAATGGGCGGAAATCCGTCGGGGGTCGGACTGCACTTTTTCTTTGTTTCACGCAGCTTCGTCTAGATAAGCTGAGGGGTGAATATGACGTAATAAGACTGTATGTATACAGTTTTGAGACTACGTCTTGAAACTTCTGATTTCTCAGCGTCTTTCACAGTTATGTGGTCGCCACAGGTAACGAGAGCTACCTGCCTAAAGATTTAGACGCTTCTTGATGCAGCGGAAACGCTTAGGGTCTCTGGGATCCAGCTTTTCTTCTTCTAAACGGTGATAACGAGATAATGCGCGATTTGGTTTACGGGGCAACAAGTAAGCGTGATTCCTCAGACAGTCCAGAAAAATCACTTAGACGAGCGGAGAGTCGAGCGATGTATTCGTTGTTAGAATACGACCGGGTAAAACGCTACGACGAGAAATGACCAATAAGGTCCAAAGAGATAAGGTTTCATATTAGTCGTCGGTGAAAGGACACGTGGAGATAATTTGGCGCCAATCAAAATACATCAGATTTGTCCAAATTGCGTCGTAATTAGGCTTCATGTAGTTAACCCTTGGTTGCAAGAGCATGGATGATTTGCCTGTAACCAGTTCAAAATAGACGGCCATGTGATCAGAATTAACATGCAAACGGCGAACATTGATGTAAGCCACCATATCCTTGTTGTCAGTAAGGATAAGAGCCACAACAGTGCCACTTTTTGGACAAATTGGGAAGGTGACAAGTTGAGTTAGTCTAGATTCAATGCAGAACGCCGTAAACAAACGCTCCTTGCTATCGGATGGTCCAGTTAGAGTCAGCGGTTTCCAGTAGATAGACGGAAAAACGGGTCATCGATTTGGACAACTTATTTTAGAATTTCACAGAATAATGTCATGCGCTGCCTAAGATAAAATGCCGACCCAGTTGGAAACAACTATGCACAGATCACCCGGTGACGCAATGTTGAGTCACACATAACGTTCACAGCAATGAGCGCGGCAGCTGACTGACCATGTTACCCTCGCAGCAGGTTAGCCCAATTTTCACAAATATGCAGATGTCGCCTCCGATTCGTTCAACTCGATATTTTCGAACGATCGAGTAGTGACCACTAAGAGTTCGGCCGACGATAGGTTGTCGGTGGCCTACGTCTTAGTAATACAAATGATGTTAACGTGGTGGAGCGCGGTTTACGACTTTAGGGAATCGCAAGCTCCCCCTTTTCTAACCAATGTGGCGCTAAAAAGTAGGTACGTGATGAGCTTTTTTGAGGTTGGTTACGTAGCTTGGGAATTTATCCGGTCGAGGTCCAAAGTAACGTGGGGCTAAGAAGGCGCATCACCAAAAAAGTTTGGGGTAGTAAATTTGTGACAGTTACTGATAGTGATAGTAGATTTAGTAAACATTTAGTTTTTATTTTCTTTATATAAAACTTATGTTTCTCTGTATCTAACGCGTTTTTATTTGTGCGGATTTTGCACAGGATTGTACACCAAAAGGGAAAGACATTTTATAAAAACGGTTATTTGACGTATGCTCGAAAGCCGATGTTAATTTTTGAGCCTAGTATGTCAAATGGTAGCCTGACGGATAAATTTACAACCGTAAACTTTGTTGCCATAGTTTATTTTAATCTGGATGGCACGCCACGGAATAATGTTCGAAAGAAAAGCCTCTTTGTGAATGTCACCGTGAACGAATACTTCTACAGCGGGTAAGTTGCTTGTATGCTTTATATTAGGCACTAAGATGTTTATGGCAGTTATCAGTTTTATCTTAGTGTTTTGTTGTTGAATACCTGCCTTCTACGCTTAACAATTGTAAAAGTTCGACTTCATATGGTGATAACAAAGATCAGTATTGGCTTCATAAATAAACGCGATGTATGAATAATAACGCTAGCTTAGGAACCCTCAGCATAAAGTCGACTGAACCAGATAGTGGCCTTACATTTTAATGCTAGATTGGAACCTAGATCTTGCCACTTAACGTTCTGTTGCAGTACATTTTCAGGAAAAGTGTGGCAGGCTTCATTGTGGGAAGTGGTACACCGCCTAGGTCAAGTTCTCCAGCGGCTACATGAGCGCGACATAGATGGACTTCAAAGGGGACTAGTTTTGTTTTGCCTAACTTCAGTCCTAGTTAAAGAAGATTATCTCTTGACCGGGAACACAACAGGTCAGCTGGCGCGCGTATTGACGTAAAGTCGTCGATTAAGAGGTGGAAAATGCTTTACGCACACCCTTTGATGTTAATGGAGGGTAGTGTGGGACTAAACGGCGGGGGAGAGTATAATACTCGATCCAATCCGGTCGTGCTACCCACTAAAAACTACATCTCCCACCCTCTCCTGGTTCAGAATTGAGAACCATTACCTTGAGACCAGGAGAGGGGAGTCTCATGCTGCGACCCTCCCCTTAATCTACGAGTGTGTCCCGAGCAGGGAGTGGGTCCTGCCCGGGAGTGGACACTAGAGGCGAGTTGAATTGCGATCTGCGGCAATCCTCCTGGCAAAATTTATCACGCATAAGCCCATCTAAATATAGGATCCCAGCGTGCCAGTCCGTTGTCAACTTAAGCATGTTGGCCACGATGGTCGTAGTCGGGCTACCTTTGTGGGCATAGGAGGAGCCCCTGCGGTAGGCCGCAAGGGCCTCGCAGTCCTCTACGGTGTGCGTTGCGCCATAGGGTGCGCCTGTAGTGCAGAGAACGCAATTATCTGTATTCGCCTTGCCTGTGCGAAAAAGGTACGACTGGAATTGTCCACGCCCTGTGAGCACTATCACAGAGTTATATGTAAGTGTTTTCTTGAGCGTATACCAGGTTTTGAGGTCGGTGATTGAGCTTCTTGTCCAGGCTCCTCTAGTATCCCCAGTCCACCACATCAGTCTACCTTGCGCTTGCTTTTTTCTTCGGCAATGTCCCATGGCATCTGGCAGGCGAGCGCCAACAGGACGTCCGTCGAAACAGTCCGATACGCACGCGTGACCCGAATGGTCATCGCTCTTTGGGATGTTCGTATCATGCGCCGTGCCTTTGCGGTCCGCAGCGCCATATCAGCCCATATGGGCGCGGCATACAGAGCAAAGGCCTCTACCACGGCCGCTAGGAGCAGTGCGTCGCGTGCGTCGCGCCCCCCTCGCGAGGAAAGATGTGTGCAAGGTTGGTGGAGACTTTCGTGATCTTCTGGATGATGCTCTGGGTGTCGATTGACTTCTGTGGGGCGCCCCTCCATCTCAATTGCTGCATTTAATCTTTCAGACAAGGCTTTTCGCCTTAGAGAAGGAAGACGAGTCAGTGAAGCCGGTTTCTTGCTCCTACACCTTACGCAGATTGGCTGCAAAGATTGCCTGTAACCGAACCAGGAATAAGATTCACAAGGCGACGGGCCCCCACCAGCTTGGCTTTGCCGTATCCGATTCAGAAATGCTTCCTGAGGTCCTCGTGTAGCTTAATTTTAAAAACGTCTTTTACTCTGTAAAACGGGTTTACCTCTTAAAGGCGGTCGCGACACACAGCGACATATAACGCACCACGTCAACCACGCGTGTTGTAACCTTTCTTATTTGGTCCTCCTAGATGATGTTATAACTTTGGCGACGGGGCTGCAATAGGGTGATCCTTTGCGCTCCCGTGTTTTGTTGTAGCATAAAAGAGCTACTTAACTCCCTCAACGGCCCACTAAACAATTGATGCCTGGATAATGACGTCTGGGGGGCGATGCCGACATAGTTGCCGACGACGTTCGGCGCGTGCCTGATTTTCGTGAGACCTCGGGTTTGAAGCTAAATCCCGACAGGCCATAGTGCACAGACCACCAGGCCTTCGTATCCTTCAGGTCCTATTGCCGGGATTTAGTTTACATTCGAATATGACCTGGATTTTCTGGAAGTCTCCCTCTGGCCGTAACGGATCCCACGCGCACTTGAAGAGTGGCGCAATAAGCCAAATGATGTTGCTGACAACATTGCCCCGCTTGGTACTCACTGCGCTCTCTTTTACTTTAATCTTTGTTGTTAGCTACCAGGGTTACCCATCTTCTCCGCGAAGAGCGAAGAGCCGCCCGGATCTAATAGGGCGGTTGGTTGATCTGCGTCCATTAAACGAGTTGACTTTAGACACCCTCGAGTCTTTCCTTACTTCATCGCTGGCACGTTCCGCTCGAAAACAAGTGCAACTAATCTTGAAAGAAGACCTGGGGATCCCGGATCCGCTCGTCTCCGCTGGGCGAGCGACAGTCTCCTCCTAATTCCGATACGAGAACAACGCTATCGCACTCTTAGACGAGGCTGATATTGCTCAGTACAATAAACGCAAGATTACCTATATAAAATTCAAACCCTAGCGTTCGAGACCCTGGGCGGCCCAGGCAACGACAGCTTTCTGCAGCTTCTCCCGCTGTCGTTGCTGCCGCTCAGCCGCTCTCTTCCTGCCGTTGCTGGCGCTGTTGACACCCTCTTGGCCACGTCTGTGAGAGGCGTCTGCGGTTGCACTAGGTGTCTCTGCTTCCCCTGGCACTGTTGTTGCTGTTGGTTTTGTTCACCAACAGTACGGGTGACGGTGGACGCACCTGAGACGTTAGAATCAATTACGAGCTTGGCGGGAAGTTTTTCTCGTTTTCTACTCCCGATGTGCCTATGTTGTTCCTGGTGGGGCGGGGACGAAGCTGAGAGACTATTTGCTCAAGCTCCGACACTCGGGCTGTATTTTGCCGCTGCGAGACGGCTAATCCGCAGATCTCAAACAGGATGCCGTTTGGGCGGGCGCCTTCCAGTTCAGGACATCCAGGGCACCGAGCGGGCGGGTTTGCCCTTACACCGGTGCGCGGTGATGAGCACTTTACATGGGCTACACATACAAGACAAAAAGGTCACTGGGTCCACTCAAACGAGCTCTTTATCACGGAGCTACATGCGAAATGCGGTTCACTACTGGGCGCCGCCATCTTGTCCAATTCCATTGTTTTTAAAGATTGCAGAATGCAAACATACTGGATTCGAGGCTGTATGAAAGTTTGTTAGTCCTAGCAGAGAAGAAAACAAAGAAAAACAAGTTACAGCAAGAAAAAAAGAATTGTTTGTAGTCCTTGGCGCTCTAGCTTGCAGCTCCTATGTTGCCTTGACCAAGCAGTACTATTAGCACAGCAGACCTACCAGCAGTCCTACCACCTTGTTTCCGTTTCTCGCTCGATTACGTACCAAAACGTACCAAAGAGAGGTGTGGTCAAGTAAAAAGACCTGACTTCTGGTTTCCTTATTTTGATGAGTTACCATAACGCCTGCACATATCCAGCCTGCACAACTTCAACTGCAGTTTCATTAAAGATAATTTGTTAGCTAGTCTTGAAAACGGTTCGTTAATTAATCACGTTTATAAGGGTAAGCAACGTCATTAGGCAAGTTGAAGTGCGTGCTGTTTAAAAACTTCTAGGGCAAATTACATTTTCAGTGTTGCTGTCAATGACGGTATTTATGACACATTGCCGAAAACTCACGCCCATTGGCGTGAGTTTTCGGCAATGGTTTCAGCCGCCACGGGGACTACATGACGCTACTAGCGTTTACAAAGTACTGCTGTAGAATTGTGAGGGTTTATCTGGGGCACTATGCCTAGCACCAGACTAGCACCGTTTATCCTATAATGGGCACATTGTAGTCCTAACGGAAACCTGTTTTACAGAGAGAACCGCATTTCCACAAATTGCGAAGGTCCCATCTCTTGACAAAGCTTTTTGTTAAAAGGACGAGGTAATATAGTAGGTGAAATATCAACCTGCCTACAAACAGGGTTGCTTCACATGTAATGCGTTTATCGAAATAAAAGATGGTTAGCGCCCATCGCAGGTAAATTCAACCCCGCAATGGTTTTCCTGCCACCTCTGTACGACAATATCAAGGCAGCCGATGTTATCAGTGCGGGTTTGGCAGGTTAACCTGATGTTGCCTACACTGATATGCAGCGACTTCACTTTTCGTATAGACACTGCCGCTACTAACGGAAAGGACGATGAGCTGACAGAAGATCTGAGTAGCAGAGGTCTTTTTTTTACTGCTGCAGAAACCTCTCAGCATTACTTTGGGGGATTACGGGAATCCAGACGGACATGCGCCACCCTAGCCATGGTGACTAGTCTGGGACTCGCAAACCCAGTAAACCCGCTTCCCCCCACTCCCAGGGATTGGTAACTGCGTAGGCATTGCTTCGAATCCATGGAAGTGGTGTTGCACCAAGTCCTACATTCTACTCCAATCTGGCATCATCCAGTTCCGTCGTTTATGGTGATTGGTGAGGTTGTGTCTCGTGCTTGAAGTGTGAAAATTTTGCGTCTTGAGGCAGTCTGACTCTTCGAACTCTTTATCACTCATGTGTGAAAGTTACCCCACAACACAGTGCACTCCTACGTACCATTGAAACCGCAGCCATTCGACGTGAATTTGTACATTTAGTTATCTAACCTTTTCGCCAGTGTTACATCAGCACCAAGGATAGCTGAAGTTCGATCCTACACACCTCTACTCTTGTTTCTGCTGTGTCTGAGGTGAATTAAAACGCGGGCAGTGGCTCTCGTGTGGTAGGTACGGAACTCGAGATATCAGCTGAGTTTGACAGCAGTGTTGTTATCTATCGAACAGATATCACAACAACCAAACAGGTGTTCGTAGTGAACATATGTCGACGCGAGATACTTCAGCTCTAAAGCGAACGATGCCGGAAGATAATACAAGTGCCAATTCTAAAAAGGCTCGTACTTCATCGAAATGCCCGAACTGTGCTCGCACTGTAAGCAAAACTGTATCGTCCATCCAATGTACTGGGTGTTCTCTTTGGGTCCACCTTGCTAAGTGCACCAATTTCACCTATCTCGAAGCTAAGAAGGATGAAATAATGAAGAATTTCAAGTGCCACAACTGTGAACCCCCTCCTCTCAGTGACTGTGATGATGAAGAGATGCCAACTAATGAAACCGATCTGGTGACGATTGTCAAATCTCTAGTCGGTCAGGTTCAAAGACTGAACTGGACAGTCCGCACATTAGTGTCAAGAAATGACACATTGCTTGAGCGGAACCAAATGTTAGAGAAAAAGTTAACCAAGTTCCTTAGTAACAGAGATGCATCGTTGAATAAGAGCATCAAAGCTAGGGGTACTCGCTTTGAAAGCCCACCCAGAGGTAGGGGGAGAATGATCACATCTGTGAATCGCTCACCAAGCCGATCTCTCAGCAGATCCCAATCAAGAGGGCGTCAACAGAGTATTCATCAGCAAGCGTCAAATCAAGCAAGAAAGACTGCAGCTGGTGGCAAAGAAAATCGAAATCCAAGACGAGTACTCGTTGTTCAAAACTGCAAGGAACAACGTCCTCATGCCTTACCTAGTGCCTCGGTGCGTCTGCACACGGAACGTATCTTTGTATCCGGACAAGAGCCAGGCCTGAATGCAACAGTACTACATGACCACCTGATGAAGTCTGGGGTGTACCCCATCGTGATTAAGAAGCTGAAAACTCGTTTTGCCCATTATAGCTCTTTCTATGTTGAAATCCCTGACACTGATGTGGATAAGATGTTTAACGAAGATATCTGGAATGAAGGTGCCATAGTCAAGATCTTTAACGGGCGCCTTCGAGAGGCTGATGTTATTGAGCGACATCCATCCCAATGACTGAACAGAACATGCCAACGGACATCAATTTTAGACACGGACAAGCTTTCTTATAATAATTTGACTCTTAACAGTAACTCATACTCTGATTTTAAATGTATATCCTTAAACGCGCGATCGCTGGCTAAACCAGGAGCGATTGACTGCCTGCACGCGTTTATGGAAATAGAAGAAATTGACATCGCGTACGTAACGGAGACGTGGCTGACCGACAAGGTAACGTCCGCTGAACTGAGCGCGGGTGGAAGATATGAGGTGTTTCGTAATGATCGTGTCGGCCAAAGTGGTGGAGGCGTCTTACTGCTAGTGAATTCCAAGGTTCCCTGTGCCGAAGTCTCCCGAGGTAGCTCATCTTCCGAAACTATCGCAGCTGACGTGCTTCTGCCTGATTGCAAGATTCGACTCGTCTGCTCGTATTTCAGTCCGACAGGATCGCGCGCCGATCAGGAGGAAAAAAATGAAGAATTTGGTTGCTGATCTCAACGCACTCGTGACTGATGATGTGAGTGTTGTTATCTCTGGAGACCTCAATCAACCGGGAATAAATTGGTCAGATTGGCGTTGTTCGTCATCACGACGCTCTGATGAATTGACAGATGGAGGAGAGCTTTCAGTTGAGGAGATGTTTCTTCAGTTCTGCTGCGAAGCTGGTCTTCAGCAGCTGGTATGCACCCCGACCCGCGGACTGAATATACTGGACGTTGTTCTAGCTGCTGACGACTCAGTTGACAACATAGCTGTATCGACCGCGCCAATCACCACTGATCATAAAATGATCAAGTTCACCATATCGCGCGGTCCGCCCATGCCTGAGACACGCACTGACTGGTGGGACTACGGCAAAGGTGACTACGAAGGAATGATCACAAATCTGATTGCGACTGACTGGAATCATTTCTTCGTTGCCTGTCCTGACGTAGATAGCATGTATAATAAGTTTGTGAGCTACATGCATTTCTTGCTTGAAATATTTGTACCTCGGAGGACTTCGGATGCCGAGAGTAGACTAAGCTTTGATATCCAACGGATTACCCGACAATTGAGCAACGCAACGCCGGAGAGAGGGCCTGCATTGCAGAAGAAGCTGCAGAGGATGCTCCATAGAAAACGTATTATTGAGGAGAGCAATGTTGCTCAGTCTGCCGCTCCCAGCGCTGTCCATAGGTATGTTCAAAAACGTATGAAAATAAAAGACACGCTGACCTCAATTAAGCGACCAGACGGATCTACTGCAACTGAAGACCGTGAGAAAGCTGAAATTCTCAGAAATGTATTTGCCGCAACCTACCCATCGCACGCCGAGCTGCAATCGCGCAACACTAACGCCGCTTTCCTCTTAAATGAGCCCTCCAGCGTGCAGGTGGTGAATAACGTTGACTCTTCACCAGAGAACCTCGAACGGCATCTGCGCGGATTAGCCAACAAGCGTAGCGCCACCCCTGACGGTATCCCGGCCATTGTTTATAAGAAGTGTAGCTATGATGTATGCGTGCCACTCTCAATTATTTTCCGCCGGTCTCTCGAAGAGGAAAACGTACCTAATCTCTTTAGATATGCCATCGTATGTCCTGTGCATAAGCGTGGCGATAAAAGCGACCCTAATAATAAAAGGCCCGTCTCGCTGACCTCCGTGCCTTGCAAGCTCTTTGAGAAGGTCATAGCAGAGGAGATCTACAGGAATGCAAATGCGCAAGGTCTAATTTCGAGGGAACAATTTGCATATCGTCCCGCTCATTCTGCTCTTCTTCAGTTACTTGAGACTCAAAATGATTGGGCCCTCTTTATAAATGACGGAAGACCGTTTGACTGCGTGTATTTTGATTTTAAATCTGCTTTTGAGAGTACCACGCACTCTAAGCTACTTAATATTCTTCCACAGTATGGAGTGGGTGATCGTATAGCTAATTGGATTAAGGCTTTCTTAAGTAATAGACTCTTTAGGGTCAGAGTCAACGACTGCCTGTCATCTACGGCTCAAGTTACCTCGGGCTGCCCGCAGGGTACCATTCTCGGCCCTTTAATGTATATACTGTATACTGACTCATTGAAACATGTAATACCTCAAATCGTTCATGTAAAAATGTATGCTGATGATGTCAAAATGTATATACCCGTAGATAATAGAAGCAACATAGTAATTTTTCAGGAAACGCTAGACAAATTTATGGAGTGGTGTAAATGCCTCGATCTTAAACTATCTGTTAATAAATGTGCTGTGCTACACTTTGGTCACAATAATCCTGCACACAAATACACGCTAGGCTCTGTGGAATTAACTGTTAAAAAGGCGATCAAAGACTTGGGAATACTGACATCTGATACCCTGAACTATACACCACATATACTTGAAGTGGTAACGGCTGCTACAAGAAGACTAAACTGGATATTGCGCTCGTTTGTGATTAAAGACGCTTCCCTGTATGTTAGACTGTACAAGCAATATGTTCTCCCAGTCCTAATTTACGCCTCACCTGTATGGCATCTAGGACTTGTGTGTGATCAAAAGATTCTGGCTAAACTTCATAAAAAGTTCATAAGGCGTGTTGCCTACCGCTGCAACATTAGCAGAAATAATGTTGAGTGCATGGACATTGCCGTTATATTAGATAAGATTGACAGATATACGTTTACCAGCATATGTAAGCAGCCTGATAGGTTTAATAGGTTCTTTGAAGTCATGACGACGATAACTCGATCTGGTATGAACATTCAAGCTAAAGCTGTAGCCAGGAAAGAAATCGTTAATAGAATGTTCGCGTGGCGCACAGCCCGCAAGTGCAATCATGTACAGCCAAACATATAAATCGCCAGATGGCGCGTTTGTTATGAATTTTTGATAATCCTCAATAAAGCCCCCCTGCTAAAGGGTGTGTAAATAATAATCCATCGTCTCATGTCTGCCTTGGTACAGACATGAGACTACAGCTCAGACGCGTCAGCCAGACCGTTAACGCCTTCCACAGCTCCGCCACCTGGGGATGCGTCAAGAGTCATCGCCTGGAGCGTCCCTGGCTGTCCCTGCCTAATCCCAAGGCTGGTTCGCCTTTGCTGCCTATTTCCCTTTTTTTCCCTGTCACCCACGGGCGCTCCCTCTCGACTGGATCGGGGGCTATTGTTGAAACGAGCTTTCCTGGCAGTTTTCTTGGCCACCTTTAAGGACATGATAGTCTCGAAGAATGCACAGGACTCCCTCCACGCCTTCGCCGAAGTCAGCATGTGTGCTACAACCTTCTTGATCGGCTTTCTTCTCACGGTGGTCGCACCCGCGTCTCTGGCTTCTTGGAGGGCCGGACACCGCAGAACTGTGTGCTCGACATCGTCCGTCTCACCCGATCTGCATAACGCGCAGATGTCAACACTCGCCTTGTTAATTCTTACCATGTACGTTTGGAACTGGCCGTGCCCGGTCAGCACCTGTGTCGTACCATAAGACAGCTCATTGTGGTTGCAGTCGTACCACGCCTTCAGGTCAGGGATGAGGTCTCTGGTCCCCGCGGGCAGCCTCCGAGGGTCTCCCGGCTGCACTGCGACGCATTCTTCATGCCACCGGGCGATTGTCCTCGATCTAGCCGTTGTTAAGTCTAGATCGCCATCCTTCCATCTTTCGGCCCGTTCACTTGCCAGCAGATCCCATGGCAGCATCTTAGACAGGACCAAGGGCCGCGGTCGACACCGTGCGGTCAGCCCGGCAGACACGAATGGCTACCGGCCGCTGTGACGATCAAAGCGCTCTCCTGTTTCTTTGTGTCCTCAGCGCCATGTCTGCCCACACTGGAGCCGCGTATGGCGCTACCGACTCTGCTACACTGGCCAGCAGGCGCCGCCTGCCTTCTGTGCAGCCAGGCCGGCCGCGACTCTGTGGGCTTTACCAGCCGTATGCTGGATATGCGCCGATCCATTGAGACTTTTGTCGAGCACCACTCCGAGATACTTTGCTGTCCGAGCAAGCTTGACGGGATGACCGTTTAGACGCAGGCAGATGTTGCGGGTTTTCTTCCTGCCTGTAAGGTACATTGCTTCCGTCTTGTGCGGGGCCAGTCTTAGAGAATGGTCTTCCATCCACTCTGCCATCTGCTCCAAGGTTTCATGAGCGGCACACTCCAGGGCCCCAGTTTCCCGTGCCGTGATAACCAGCGCCAAGTCATCGGCATAGGCCACCATCTCAACACCCGCCGGTAGGTCCGGCAGCTCGAGGACCCCGTCATAGGCTAGGTTCCACAGAATCGGCCCTAAGACCGACCCCTGAGGAACCCCCGCAGAGATCTCATACTCCTGACCGCCGGCCGACAGCCTTCTTTCCGATAGGCAGGACGAAAATATCCGGCAAATGTATGGCGAAATGCCCTTGCGCCTCATTGCATCCATGGCCACCTCCCAGCTCATCGAGTTGAAGGCATTCTTGACGTCCAGGAGAACGAGCACAACGAAGTCTCTTGTTTTCGGGGTCCTCGTTAACTGTTCGGTCGCCCGTTGCAAAACCCGTATAAGGGCTCCAAGCGTGGACTTTCCCTTACGGAAACCGTACTGGGCGTCTGAGAGGGCCCCTTTGAACTCAATCTTAGCGTTGAGCCTCTCAACGATAACATTCTAATATCTTGCCCATTGTGTCAAGAAGACATATGGGCCGGTAAGCAGAACTACTTGCTAGAGCATTGCTCTCTCCCGTTGGTTTGGGGATTTGGACCAGGTTGGCGTTTTTCCACAGCCGCGGAAATCGCCCTTCTCTTAGAAGACGCATAACCAGTGCTTAAAACAGCTTCGGCCATCGCTGCACCAGTAGCTTCGCCGCTCCAGGAGGTACTCCATCCGGGCCGGGTGCTTTACCGGGTGTCAATCGCTGCCATGCTCGCTCGACTTCCTCCAACGTCACCTCGGGAATATCTTCTTCAGCAACCAGAGGCTCCTCCCCGTCGCCTCTCCACCAGTGAACCGGGAACAAGCTATGAACCTGATCCTTTAGAACATCCGGCGGGGGTCTCGGAGAAGGCGCCCGAAGCTTGTCCATAACGATTCGGTACGCCAACCGCCACACGTCTTTCTCCACGTCTTTTGCCAGCTGTTTCCACGCCTGTACCTTACTCTTCCAGATGAGGCCTTGAAGGTCCTCGCGGGCAGATCTGTAACTTTCCAGGAGTGTGGCCGATTGCTCGTCAACGTCTAGCCCCCTCTCCCCTCGGTTCAACCTTCCACTCAGCCAGCTGCGTTGCCTAGTATACGCCCTGTTTAGCCTTGTGCATCCCTTTCTCGCTTCCCCGATCACTTTGCTCCACCAGTAAACGGACCGGTGCCGTCGGGCACCTTCGCCGTTCGGGTGGGGCGGGCCAGCTTTTGTACATGCGGCACTGAGTGTTTCAATGAGTCGATTTTCGTCTACCGTTCCCACTCCCATTGTCCGACACCTCGCGTCGATCTCCTTTACTAGCGCTTCCTTTTCTAGCTGTCTCATCTGCCACCGTCTGCTCCGGGTAGGTGATGCTGGAAGCGTCGCGGTTGGGGCTCGTACCTCAAAGCAGATGTAGCGGTGGTCGCTGTGGTTATGAACTGTATCGACCCTCTACCCGGTTATCGCCGTGAATGCCCGTTCGTTGGCAAGCGTGAGATCTACGTGGGATTCCCTCCCTGCCCGTGAGAACGTCGGAACGTCCCCGTCGTTGACAGCCATAAGCCCCTGCTCTGCCATCCATTCCAGTAAGATTTGTCCTCTTTCCGAGGTGTTACGACTACCCCATGCAGTACTGGCCGAGTTGAAGTCCCCGGTAACAATCAATGGTTTTCCCTCGTGCGTGCCTAAGCTACGGCCTAGTTGACCCAGGAAAACCTGAAATTCCTGTATCTCCCTATTAGGTGAAAAATAGCACGAGTAGAGAACACCCACCCCGTCTAATTCCACCCACGCTAAGCCACTTGAGGTTCACCTGAAGTATTCTAATCATTAGAAGTACCATTGACTTCCCCTCCCTTGGCTGTGGCGCCAGCGACAGCGGCGCTGATGGCAGCACGCCCTCTCCTGCTGTAACCTTCGCTGTCCGTAGTCAATTGTTTAGCTTGTTTGCGCTGTCGCTTCTTTTCGGCCGCTTCCTGGCGCGCACTAGCCTCCTGCTCAGATGCTTCTCTCCGCTTCCTTTCACCCTCGAACTTCTCGAGGTTACTCTTACGAGCAGCGTCTTTCAGCTCCTCAAGTTTTGTTGCCAGCACTGGGCATTTGCTTGACGAAGCCGAGTGCCCGTCGACTTTGCAGATATAGCAATGCCCGGTTTCGCTAGTGCACGCACTAAGGAGGTGCCCGACGTCGGCCTTGCGCTTTCTTCTTCTGACAGTCTTTAGCCATGTGGCCTTGCTTCTGGCAGTTAAAGCATGTTGGTACGCTAAACAAATCCCGGCACGTGGTGTTACCGATCTGCAGGTGCTTCATGTCGACTAGTCTTTTTGCCGCCGCAGTCGGGAGAACGACAAGACACTGATATCGCCCTGTCCTGCCGGACCGCAGGTCTTCTGTGCGCATGCGCATATCTGCCGGCATGCTCAACTCTCGCCGGATCGTTTTTTCGATGCTGTCGCTGTCCGCAAACGGGTCCACGTCTCGCAGTACGATCGTCTTTGGCGGTCCCCCAGAGTCTCGGCAATCAACCTTTGTGTTGATCGATTGTGCTAGCGTCTCAGCAACTGTGCCTGTTGATGCCTTTGTGCCGGTCACTCTAACGAGAACGTCCCCACTTTCGGTCGTGGCTAGTCCTCCGCGCGCGGCCAATACCACGCCCGCCGCTCTGAGGTCTGTATTTTTTCGCACGCTCATGAGCGTTTCTGCTGCAGTTTTACCCTCAATCTTCCTTACCCGGACAGTGGTATGGGTTTTGCCGCTTCTAGTACGCTTTTGCCTCTTTTGGTAAGCTTTGATCCGCGGGCGGTGTTCTAATAATGAGTTCGACATCACAGTCGAGTACCCGACAGCACGCCTCAGGGATCTGAGGAATCGTATAGTCTCCCAGCTCCTCGGTCACAGCCACAGCTGGTGCCTCCTCCCGCCTATCTACATTAAGGGTATGCAGGAGTCTACCAAAAAGCCTAATTAAGTCGGCCGAGGTCGCCTCCAAGGGGACCATCCCGGCCACTAGCGTTCGTGACGCCTCCGGGGGACTCTGGTGTATTCCCTCCGTCTCCCCTGTTTTGTCTATCTCGCCGTCGCCGACAACCTCAAAGTCGCTTTTGCATCTAAGTGCCGCTACCTTTCCTGGTTTAAGGTCGGCCAGCGCTGCCGCACCGGGAAACTGAGAAAACACATGTTCCTCCTGATGAGTCCTCTGTCTCTCTCCGATCCCTTCATCAGAATGAGTCCTCGCGCTTCTCTAGGGCTCCCAATCCCCCTATGGGTTAGCTTCACCCTTTTGAAGCATCTCTCTGGCCATCTCTTTAACACTATGCGTGCCGTCTCCTCTACGTCGTTGTTTCGGGTTGCCGCTTCCAAGGCCGTGTCGATCGTTGCAGCCGTCTCGGCCTCTCTCGCCTCGATCTGCTCCTTATCGAGCTTCAGATTACATTTCGAACACAGTGAGTTTCCGTGCAGCTCGAGCACCCTGTTCACCCCAGCAAGCTTTCGGACTTCTTCCTTGAGCTCGGCCTTAGCCTTTAGTAAGGCGTCTGCCTCATTGTTGCCCGAAGCCTGCGTGAATGTCCGCCTGAGTTCTGATAGCTCGATCTCGAGTGATTCTACCCGCTTTTTTTGGCTTCGAGCTTTCCCATCCACTCACGGTCTCTCTGTTTGGAAAGACGCTTGTATTTTAGGGAAAACTTACCTACCTGCCCAACGGCGTCCTTAATAAACATCTGGGTATGCGGGTATCGCACGATTAGTTGACTCAACACCTTGGACCAGGTGCGCATCTGCTCGGCAGTTCCGCCTGCGTCTTTAGGCTCAATTCTTCTCATTGGCCAAACCTTTACAGGCAACTCAGGCACGGTTCTGACCCCGCCCTTAGTCTTTGACTAAAGATAATCCAGCCATGGTTCGTTATCCTCTAAGCCCCCATCATTCTCGTTACACTCATCATCACTCGCGTCTGCAGGTGTTTCAGTCCTTCGTCTTCGCTTCGGGGTTTGTTTCGACGTCTTTTCCGTGATCTTCCCGCTCTTCCCTTTTTTCTCCTCGTTCTCTTTCGTTGTCCATTGCCTGTTTTCCCGCACAGTTTTGGTCTCCCTTCACCACTACCTGCGTATTCACATCCTCCCCGCAGTCATCCTCTGAGCTGTAGGTGTGTATGAACACTCCCCCCAGAGCTTTCTTCGGTTGGCTCTCTTCCATTCTTCCCTCGCTCGTCTCTGTCGTTTCCGTTCTTTCGCCTCAATTTCCTTGCGTTGGCGTCCTTTGCGTCAGCCCCGAGGGGGCGAATATCGCCGGCATTTTTCGCCTATTGGTCCTACCCTGGGACCTCATCGTGTTTGAGCTTGACACAATGTCAAGGTCGCTCAAACCCTACGCCCTAATGCGCCGTCTGTATTTCCCGACCAAATCCCTCTCTCCGTGGACCAAGCAGGAGACTTCCTAGAGCGTCTGGTCCAACGGGTACCTATATAAGGTGGGACCGTTCTCGTGTTGCAGCCTCAACACTGGTCGCAGGAGGCCAGCAGAGGGCGCGATCAATTCCTAGAAGCACCGCTCATTGGGCGAGGGCACTCACCGACTGAAGCGCCACCTAGCGGCCGAAATCCCAACTTGCCTGCGTCACTCGTCTCTCAGCCTCGGAGGTCGGCGAACGCACAGACGACACCGTCCTTTAGTTGTGCAGCCGTTAGAAATCCAAATTTGAATCCGCGGCGGACCGTTCTGAGTCCTCCAACCGCTGCGCGGGTGGTTTCGTTTTGCTTCACTCTACCGAAAAGGTTTTGTTTGAACTTCACGGAACACTAGCTCCTTACCACTCCGTTTCACGGCCACGCAGAACACACTAAAATGGTCACTGAGTTTCACACATCACTATGGTATGCCACTCTCTAGGTTTACCGGCCTGTATTCACCCAAGCAAGCGTAAACCCTCGGAGCTCCGTCGACACACGTCCGCACTCTTTGGCGCCACACAAGCAACACAGTAGCAGAGGTCTGCATTGCGCAAATAAGCGTTATCCAATCACGTTTGTTTGCCAAGGCGGAAGAAGCACTACCGGCCTTCTGTTCCATAATCTATAGAAATGTTGACTACTGCGATAGTTTTCTTCCTTTGTAATCCTTGCACGTAGAGCTTTTATTTAATTTACTACCGTAACCATTTTCTTGTCTCGCGGTGTACCTTTTGCAAATCAGCTTTAATTTTTTTTTATATATATATTTTTTTAATAATTAATTTTTTTTTTACGTTTTTCCGTAAGGCTTATGCCCGTGTACGGTTTTTTCATGTCATGGCTAATGTTTAATCCACTCCGGCATTTACCTTGTCTAAATTGGAAACCATTTTACCAAACCAATTTAAGAATGGCCGGTCTGGGTCTCGAACCCAGGCCTCCCGAATGCAAGGCAAATGCTTTTACCACTAAGCCATCTTGCTCGGTATGTGTACTATATACTATAACATTTTTATTTGCTTATATGCAAGAGGCAACAATTGTCTGTTGGTGGCTTTCAAGTTTTTACCCTTTCGCGACAAAGTGCGGATACTCTGATCGTAGTAGTCCTTCTCGTCTGTTGTATTTTTTAATGATAGCTGCGTTTTCTAATGCGGGAGTATCTAGTGTAGTGTGATTATTATTGACTTATGTTTACAACTTAACGATACCAATTGAATTGCCTAAGGGTACCACGTGACTTTGTGCATCCCCTGGTCGATTCTAAGATGGCGTTTCCCCTTTTCGGTCTGTCCCTGTGTGTTCTTCATTATTCTTATTCTTTTTCGTTCTTTCTAGCACTAATACGCAGGCGCTTCAAAAGCTTAGTTGGAGGCTTTTGGTGAGCGTTACTTATTGCACACTAATCAACTACAAACAACCTTGCCCAATTTTCGAGTGGGTTAATGTGCCCACATGCCAGAGATGCCAAAGAGTTGGGCACCAGGCACGGACATGCACGTTTGAGTTGGTGGCAATCAAACGCTGCCATAAATGCGGCGAACTGGAGTCACATCTCAAATAGATGCACAAAGGACCCCTCGTCCTATAACTGTGGAGTTGCCGAACACGCTGCCAACTCCTCGGTATGCCCTAACTACTGGTCTAAAATAACAGAGGCCAGACGCGAACGAGGCGGCCTCGGGTTACCGTTGCAGCTCTCCCAGACCCGACTTCTCACCCAAAATCCCCACCGAACAACGTTCAAGATGATCCAGATCACACAGTAAACGCGCCTGCTGAAGAGGACGATGGTTTTAGAAGACGCATACGGTCACCCACAATGGACCAACAAGCCGCTTAGTCTCAAAACTCCAATGACGCAACTTAAAGTAATATAAGTGAACTGCAATAGAAGTCGTGCTTCCCATCTAATGCTAGATGAGATTGGGAAGAAAAGAGGAGCGGCTATCTCTCTTATAAGTAAGCCAAATGTTAAGCTGGCCGAAAGAAATCTATCAACATGGGTAATAGACGACCGAAGAAACACGTGTATAATTTAAAACACGCCAAATTGCTATAGAGAAACGGACACAGGTGTGGCTTCATCTTTCTTATGGGTTGACATGGACGGGATTGACCGCTTTTACTCATGTTATAGCAGCCTCAACGGAACGCTCGAGGACCTCGTAGGAATGCTACAAGACATGGAGTAGTCAGCTAAGAGCTGCTCACTGCCACTGGTAGTTTTTCTGGACATTTTAATGCTGCTTCAACTACTAGGGTGTCTACCAACGCTAACAGAAGAGGTACAGTGCTGCTAGAATGGCTAGCGGCGGGGGACATGGTTGTCCTGAACAAGGGCTCGAATCCTACCTTCCACCGCCGGGGAATGGCATCGCAACTAGATCTGACAATCTGCAAACGCGAGCATGCTTTTAAAGTTTTAAACTGGACCGTACTGCTGACGAAGAAAATCTTAGCGACCACTACTGTATAGAATGTGACGTCAGTAAAGCAACCATTTCAACACCCTCTCCGATTTTAACAAGGACACTAAAGTGGAAGCCGCAAGATAACAAAATGCTCCGGGCCAAGCTGACAAACATTTTAGACAAGAGGGAAACCCCAGTGCGCCCGGACTTGCAAGACATGCTGCAAGAGGTCTGTAGCAAGCCGTTCAAAGACCGCGGACACTCTATGCCCTACAGGTTTGCCTTACCAAAATACTGGTGGAACGAGGAAATTGCGTTAGCCCGTAGACGCTGCATCTGGGCCAGAAGAAAAGCCACCAACATAAATGTGTGCAAGGCGCAGCAACATAAATGTGTGTCGTACAATGCTTTGCAGAAGAGCACGGCCTCCTCTCGCCAACACAATATGGATTCCGGAAGGGCCGATCAGTCCTATCAGCGATAGAGCAGATGGTTACTAAAGCAGAAGCCCTGCGCCAATCCCCGTCTCGTACTAGAGCTTGCAACTGGTTGTTTTGCGTTAAAAACGCATTCAACAGCCTGCACTGGAGGGTAATCTTGGACACACTACTCAAGAAGAGTCCCCGCCCTACCTGCGCCGGGCAATCTCGTCCTACATGAGCGAGAGGCGCATAGTCAGCCAGGGCTTCCGAGTTTGACATGACAGCCGGGTTTCCCCAGGGCTCGATCCTAGGACCCCTTCTATGGAACCTGGCATACGATGACGTCTTACGTGTAGACGACCTTCCAGAAGGCACTGAACTGCTGGCCTATGCGGACGATTCCCCTAATCGAACCAAGGAAGTGCACCTTCTTGAAACTAATTCTAGACGACCAGGAGATCAAGATTGTCAACACCGACCGCTATCTTGGAATGTACCTAGACAGGAGACTACGGAACACACCCCACACAAGTCTTGAAAAGGCTACTAAGGTCTCACACAAGATAACCCGGCTGATGCCAAACAACAATGGCCCACGGAAGTTAAGAAGGCGCCTTATAATGTCGGTAGCTGAGTCCATAGTTTTATTTGCAGCTCCGGTGTAGCCGTCAACCACATTGTCCACAGTCAACAACAGGCCAACTCGTACGCAAATCCCAAAGAGTGGCTGCTCTGCGTATCGCGATGGCCTATAGAACACTCAGCACAGCGGCCGTCCTAGTTCTGGCTAGCACAGTCCCCTGGGACCTGAAAGCAAATGAACGACGCCGCTTGTGGGAAGACATAGAAAAAGCGGAGGGGCCGAATGGGACTCCATTCAGGACGGAGCGCCCGGGTACCGAGTAAGGACTCTGATCCCGGATATCAGGGCCTGGATGCACCGGCCAGGTGGCGAGTTGACGTTCTACATAATTCAAGTCCTTACAGGACACGGTGATTTCCAGTCATATTTGTTCAGAATTGGCAAAACCACATCTCCATTCTGCAAGTACTGCCAAAGCGAATTAGAGGACACACCTGAACATACAATTAATGGTGCCCGGAATGGGCCTCTCAGCGTGCGGGTCTACCTAGGGCTGACGACGGCACCCTTAAAACGATCATACAGATTATGATTAGGTCACGCGACGACTGGACCAGCATTGCTTGCACTATGGAAAACATACGGCGCGCCAAGGAGAAGAAAAGCCGTTACTGCACGACATCATCCTGCGGGGCATCCCGGGATAGCTAAATGCTTGAACTACTCTCTCCTTTCGGCCGTTTGAGGTTATGCTTATGCAGTTCCCGATCGGTTGCGGGGATTGGGACGTGACTGGTTTTTAGTGGGTTGGAGCCCCCCACTACCGGTCCGCACTTGCAGACGAGTTCCCTGCGGTGGTGTCCGTGTGTGCGTACCGTATTTTTCAGTTAGTTATTAAAAAATATAACAAATACACCACGAAGAAGTTTGAGATGTCGAGTACGGTAAGTGAGCAGTAAACATGCGCACTGCCAGCTTAAAGCGCGCAGTCAGAAAACTAGTATGATGGCGACGCTGTCCAAGGACATATAACTGCATAGGTTGCTACCACTTAATTGCAAAGTTGCGAGAACAACCCAGCTTTGTTTTGAGTTAGCGTGATTTATGGCAATGGCAGCTCTTCTTTATTCCTCGTTTCCATCGGACCACCTCACGACAAGCTCAACGCTAGTTAATTTCACCGCCGAGTTTCCAAGGTCTTCAACATACGTGCGTGGTCACGTAGAGTTTTTTTTTATTTGAAGTCATATATTTAAATGTTATTACATTATGTTTGTGGGACACATATTACAAGAGATTAGCTAAGCCAGTGTGCCTAGCGGGTATGTATTGTGACTATCACGTGTCCGCCTCGTCTAGGCTAGGCCGAGACCACTTCAGAAGTGTGCCCCGAACGGAGGCCGCGTTTCCACGTTGTATGTCGAGATCCGTAGATCACGTAGAGTTAATAGACTTTTTTGGAATAAGGCAGTTCGGCTTTCGTTATGCAAGCCCTATTGGAAGGAACAGCGAACTTTAGAAAAAGACTATTGATTAAGTAGAAATAAATTTACGCCTTCGTGTGTGCCTCTGTACAGTGCCGGCGACTATTGTCTACGTAGCTTATTTCTTATCGAAGTACTTGATTGCCTTGGTTGACAAAAGGCATCTCTGGCAGGAGGCGTGTTGTAAAAATCGGAAGAGAGCTAAGCCAGCATGATGACAGTAGAAGACAGATATCAGATATATGAATTGTTACCCCAATTTATCAACGTATTTGCACTATATATGCATTTATTGCATTTGCATATTACGTCCAGGATATAGATTAAAACGTAGTAATGAAATGTCGTCAAAACTACCAGGCTATAAACAAACAGATTCGTGTTTCTTCTCCGTGGTTTTGATACAGATACTACGACCCAGATGTTGCTCGCGACGGCGAGGTAAAAATGCCAAGTCGCAAGAACAAGCGTGCATATTTTATGGGACGAAATAATACCATACACAGGTACACAGTGTATACCGATACCAAAAGGGTCAACAATCTGGTTGCACTCGGCCTGGAAAGGTAAGCGGCCCTTATGCACACCTAACATCCCTATTTGTTTGTATATAGTATAGCATTGGCGAGGTACGAAGTGCTGTTAATTTACTTGTATAAAGTAGAATTATCAATATCGCGCTAATCTGACAAGATGGAAGAAAAATCACGTTTTTGGCTAAAGCCGGCGTTGGACATCACTGAGTAACTGAATGATAAAATCAATTTTGTTTATATACTACATTATAGATTTTTGATTCGCTTGCTAAATGTAAACACAAACACGCTTAACGGCAAGCTGTGTAATATAAGCTAGGTGCTGCAAATCAGTTACTGTAAACTGCGAGGTGTAAGTTTTAATACAAATATGTGCTAATACGTTTGCATTTGCAGAACATTTTGGCAGTATGGAGCACGCTGTAACAAACTAGAGGGAACAGGTAATCACCTATTTATATTTATATCGGAGCCGCTAGTAGTCTGTTTCACACATTTGGCCTAAACCCTTGGCTAGGCTTTGTGATATTTCGAATCTATGTATTCAGTGTGAGATAAACACTCAGTAGTATTTTAGAATGCATTCAGGTCGCAATTTGGTAATTGCGACCTGATTGAAGGAGTAGGCCAAATACAAAGATGGCGAGGAATTCATTCATGTTATAGATTTCCCCGATTACTTAATTTTTTCTGCTGAGGGGTTGTATTTTTTTCAATTTCTTTTATTCACTGTCTGTGTAATACTCTATCTAGTTAAAATTGGAGTACACAAGTACTCCGGTTAATCAAGAAAGTCCCCCCAGCTTACTCTTAAGTCTTTCGAGCTAATTCAGAGACTGTGGGTATGTACAAGTTTAGGCATGATACAGATCACAAGGGCCTTCGCAATATTTACAGATACACGATTCGACTGGGTCGTGAAACGACTCCGTTCGACAGACCACATGATGTTAGCCGTGGGTCGAGAATTTGACCACCACGTGCCTGTTTGCCCGATCCGGATTCTTCCATGTGTCGTCTGCCATTGCTGGCGAAGTGAAGAACTGTGGGCTCACGTCGCTGATCTCCTCTCTTTTCCTGTTCATGAAGCTCACAAATGCCGTCGTCTCTTCAAGCTTGAACTTTTGTTGGATCTCCTCCACAAATCGCTTTTCTCCCGTCAGGAGGTAGACCATACGATTTCGCGTATTTGTGTGGACGCCAAGAACTCTTTTTAAGAACGTCGATTTGGCTCTGTCGAGTGTTCGAAGGTCTCGCTCGCTAAGATGCTCCCAGATCAACTCGACTCCATAGGCAGCGCATGGGGCTAGCTTGAGCATGAAGAGTTTAGAGGCGGTTTCCAACGAGAGGCGATACGGGTCCGATATCGATGAAGAGGCCATCAGAGTTTTTCTGAATCGCTCCTCTATGTGTCGAGAGAACGACGATCCACTTCTCCAGCGTTCTTGCCGCTTGAGACAAATGAAAACAGCTGGTACTGTAGGCGCATACGTCGCCGGCGTACATACGCGTCTCCACAAGAGGGTGTTTCGTTGATAGGAACGACGGCAAGTCGTTGATGAAAACGGAAAGTAGCAAGGGTGAGAGATTATCACCCTGGGCAATGCCCGTGGTTTGCTCGATTGGCTCCCTAATAGCCACGCCATCATCGATTAGAATCGCGTTCTTCTGTAAGATAGCACCGATCAGGCCGAGGATCTTCGTCGGGACACCACTTGAGGCTAGCTTCTCGATAACGATTGATCTTGAGCCGGTGTCAAATGCGCTTTTGAAGTCGACGAAGAGTGCGTAGAGTGGCTGGCGGGATTTCCTAAGAACTTTCTCGACCTTGTCTTTGAGTATTCTGCAAGCTGTTTGCGTAGATCTTTCAGCTCTAAAACCATGTTGCTCATCAGGGATTACGTTGCAGGCCTCGAGGAACGGGGTAAGTCGGCGTGTGAGGAGAGTTGACAGAAGTTTATAAACGCACGACTTTTTGGCGATTCCCCGCCAGGACTTCGGGTCAGACGGGCAGCCTTTCCCTTTCGGGATGAGAATCGGGAGACAATCCCGCCAGTTCTTCGGGGTCTCCCCTCTTCTCAGACACTCGTTGAACAGGGCGGTCCAGAGGGGCAGGAGTTCCGTCGCGCCGCTGATAAATTCGTTGTAGCCCTCGTCCATTCCACACGCTTTTCCGCGGGGGAGGTGGATTGCTGCCTCGAAGACCTCGGCGATTGTGAAGTCTGCCTGAAGTCGTGATCTCCACTCTTGCATCCAATCCGGCCACTCTGTGTCGACCTGGGGAATGCTCGTTGGTATCGTATCCTTCGCGGCGAGGATATTCTTGAAGTGATTCTGGAGGGTTTCCTGCTGTACGGGGCACGCCGTTCTCCTCGCTCTTGACCCTCGAAGCCAGACATACGGATGTTTCTCGGCCTCCAGCACAAGCTTCAGTTCTCTCTTTGACAGGAATTCCGTCTTGGCTGACCTCAGAGTGGAACGGTAGGCAGCCTTCGCCCTGGTCAGAAGAAACCTCATGTAGGGTTGCAACTCGCACAGAATCTTCACCTGGATCTGTCTGCGTTTCATTTCTGAACACGCCGGTGTCCACCAGGGTCGGCCGGCTCTTCGAAGAAACGGCTCAGCGCATTCTCTCAGACTTGCGGTGAGTCGTTCGCTGTAGACAGAGAGATCGTCATTGGGTCCAATCGGAGCTACGGTGGTCGCAACATCGAGGACCTTCGCGATGTTCAGTCGCCGTGAAGGTGGCTGGCTTCTTGCCGTAGTCCGAAGCCTCTGGTGAAGGCAAATTTCAATGCTCACCGGGATGTGGTTTGTCAGGAGTCTGCCCTCTCGCAGACTGTTGCTGCTCCCTCGAAAGCGAACCTCCTCTCTCGTGAGGTTCGTAGCGAATAGATCGATCGTCGACGACCCCATCGGCCCTTCAAACGTACGTTGACTCGGGTCGTTTGCGATCCACAGCCCGAAATCAGAGAGCGTGTCTGCGAAGCTGATAGTTCTTCTCTAATCCGCTTTGTCGTAGCGGACGTTAAAGTGTCCTGCAAGTACAGTGTTGCCCTTGTCGCAGACCAATTGAAGGCAGCGGATGAGCTTCTCCTCAAGCTCGATCTCTCCTTCACTGCTCGGCGGTTGTATATACATCGCGACAACGTTGATGAGTTCTCCTTCAATCACAATACAATTTTCTTCGGCCAGTAAGGTCTTCATCTTTCCTAGTTTCTGGTTGTACAGGATTGAGACGCCGCCTTTCGGGCGACCCACTTTGTGCGTCCGGGAGGCGTTACAACAAACAGAGTAGAAATTAGGGATTTCCACGGGCTTCGTGGCCCATGTTTCCACTAAGACCAAAACATCTACGTCGTCGTATGCTGCTTCTGGAAGCATTTGCACGGACGACTCGATGGCCTCGCAGTTCCAGAGAACTACGGTTAGTTCTGCGGGCGGAACCGTGAGCGGGGATGGGGAACTTGCGAGCTCGCCAGGAGCGCCTCCGTGATGATATCCGCGACAGTCGGTTTTGCGGGCCGTCTGGACGGTTTCCTCGCCACAGGAGGCTCGACGCGTGCTTCGCGTAATCTCGGCTGCCCTTTCTGTTTCTGTTTCTGCCTCTGCTGCCTCGGAGGCTGTCCACCCGGAGCTCGACACTCCGATAGGAGGTCCAACAGAGAGGAGATCTGCGTTTCCGACCGGAACCGCTGTCTTTTCTTTTTTCTGCGTTCGGACACTGGTCTGTTCGTTGGTGCCCAAGGGCGCATTCGGCGGCTTCCTGTTCGTCAATTTGACACCCAAAAAAGCGGGAGTCCGCCTTCGAGCACGTTCGAATCGCTACTGAGTTCTTTCTCGGTAGCCGGTCGAGTATCTTCGGCTGAAGCTGTTTGAGATTCTTGTCGCCAATCACGAGCACGGATTTGGTGTGTTGACGCTTTGAAGTCTGGCTGCCACTTCCTGTGTCCGACTGGGTCGACTGAGAATGAGGGTCGCTCGGCGCCGCACCATCAGTCGTGGATTGTGGACGAGCCTCGAGAATCCTCACCTGTCTCTCTAGTGCGTGAATCCTAGTCGTCAGGTGAATGAAGAACTTTATGAAATTGTTGTCGAACGGTAGCTGGTCGATCTTCGACATGAACTCTTTCGCTGACATGTTTGCGGTATCGACGCTGCAAATTCGACATCTCCATTTGGCACCAGGAGCGAGCGACGGGGGTTCCTCGTCGGTCATACGACAGGTGTCGTGGAGAATCCTCGCACAACCACTACACATCAATCGCAGACTGGACAGCTGTTCTGCGCACCGGTCGCAGCCGCCCTCTACCTCCATGTCCATAGTATTCGAACGTTTTTTGTTCGAAAACACTGCTTGTTCGTCGGGAGGGTCGGGCAGCTGACGTTTCCGAGAGTTAGCGATCATAGAGGCTTACTCCAGGGGCGTAGTAGGCAGGGAGATGATTCGTTCTTTGGCAAGGTGGAGAAGGAACGACACACGAAACAGTTCGAATACCTGTGTCGGCTTTCCTCCCGAATATGGATTCTGAGATCCGGAACTAAATTTCGACGTTTTACCGATGGAACTGAAGAGTCAGTCGGGGTTGGCGCCGTGGGTAGATGCTTGACGTCGTTCGGCTTCCGTTCGAGGTACTTTTCTTGACGCTGGGTTCCGGCTTCACTTGCTTTTGGTGAATCCACGGAGCACTTGAAAAACACGTCTGCACTGTACGACGTTCGAAACGACACAGTAGGGGTTGTAGGTCAACCCAGATACGAAAATCGGACGCTCGTTTTGTGGATTGGCCTCAGCTATCCCACATCGTCAAATACGTGTACATAATTTTTTTAATACGTTTTTGGACACATTTGAGAAAAGTGAAACAGCTGTCAGCTGCTCTACCCCGGTTTCAGTCATGAAAGGGTTTACGCGGTTATAGGTCGAGCGGCTCTAATACATCGGACAAGGCTGGGTAGAGCCGCGCTGATGAAATATTGTCGTGAAGCCAAGAAGTGTCCTGATTGTGTGGCACAGCCGGCTGGCCAATGTCTTTTTCGACACAAGGATCAAGCTCTTCACCAAAGTTCAAAAAGCTTTGCAAAAACAGTCAATGAGTGATTGCTGCGCCAAGAATATCGGCAAAAACCACAAAAAGCATGGTTGAGAAAATGAAGTGCGACTGATTAAAAACCCGCCACTGGAGTGACAGCAGGCGGACTCGTAGGGAAATTACGACGTGACGCCATCCAGTCGGTGGAAACGAATAACGCTTTGACTGACAGTTTTGGTACAGCAAGAACAATGATGTTTGGTACTGAAAGGTTGCCAATCGCCTTAGAAAGGGATATGCAGCAATCGACAGTACTGTCAAATAGGTGGTTTGTATAGCAATTCGCAATTCTTTTAAAACTTTTAAAACTGTCCGTATAGAGAGCCAAGCAGGTCCAAGGGGAATCTTTTCCGTAGACCCGAATCTTTATCCAAAAGTTTACCTTTCTTTCGATGTGCTTTAAAAAATAAGTTTTCCGTGGAGCTTCCAATGTTAAAATCTTCTTCTAATGGTTGATCCCTAAGTTTTCGATGTCGTCGGTTTTCGACCTGACTCTCTTCAGTATTGTAGGCGGTGACTTGACTGTCGAATTGCTACTGCAATGTATTTCCAGAGCTATTGGCTAATATTGGTCTGACGTGTGCAACCTCACAGCATGGCTATCCATATGTCTATCATGTGGTAGTAACACTATTGATTTGTTGTTTCACAATTTAAATATCGTTCTTTATTCACCATTATTGGTAGATCCTCGATAATAGTAACGGGTCATGCCAAGCACGTTGTTACCGAGCTGGTGTTTAATTCCAAACATTGCATCACGTGATATCGGTTGATATCAATTTCACTACAGTGCTTACAAACACATTTGTTAATTTGGAAGAATTATCCTTTCAGACAGCGGGTCTGTCTGTAAAACTTTGGTCACAGGGTTCCAGTTCCGCCTTTCTCTGTGTGTTGTTCATATGCTTCGAGTGTGTCGTGATTGAACTGGTAATCTATGTCTGAGTGTTAAGTGGAGCGGTTTTTGATAAACCAAGCAGTTGTAAAATCAATAAAAGCTGCGTAAGTCACGCCTTGTTTTTGGATTGTTAGGTGTTCTATTACATCTGTAAGTGCTCCATTAGCCAAGCTTCCTAGAATAAATCATATTTGTTCTGCTGGTGAATCCTAACAGCATTCTACAAAAAAAACGTTTGACTAGAAGGGGTGCAAATGCCTTATACACTACTTTGGCTAGTGCTATGCCGTGGTCAATTTATTGCTTTGTAGTGTCACCCTTCCCTTTAAAAATGGCAGCAGAAGACTTTTCCTCTGTTGACCTAAGATTACTTGTCTAAGACAAGGTGTTTTACACCACCGTGAGGACGGGGACGGTTACCGACATCGCACCTTTGAGATGTTCTTGAACAATCTGGTCAGGTCCGGCGGATTTTCCGTATTTTTGTGTTATAACACCCTAAATGACCTCGTTAGTGGGTTTGGTTGTTTAGGGTGTAGTGGAAGGAGAACCCTAGGTTTTACATTCGGTGCGGGCATACAAGCAACAATTTGCCAATATCGTACAAAATATCTCGCATCGCTCTCTCAGGTGGGCTGTATATACATATGCAAAATCAGTCTTTAGTCTCCACAATGATTTGTCTACTTGTAGCTGATAATACATGTGACCATACGCTTGTCGGCACAGTTTTACTGAGAGCCGACTTTGGTCTACTGCGTCCTTCTGTCTTGCTGGCTTGGCCATGACAGACCTTATGGCGTAGGGATAAAATATGTTTGGTTTTTGTTACAAACGTCTCCATCTCGTCATACTTGTTCCATGGTGTCATTATTTTCGTGTCTAAAGATCTCGATGGCTGTTGTTGTTCTTCAGCGCCAAACCCAAAACCAGTGGCCTCGAAACGGTCTAAACTGTATTCCTTTCGGCCAGGCCGTCGGATCCAGTGGTTCAGCCGAATGCTGGGCGCTTACCTGTACGTGGTATTTAGTATAATACGTTTGATTTCGCCTGCTAGTTTTGTTTCTTTTACTCCGGTCTCGCCTCCTATAATTCGGTAGCATATTCTTTCATGTCGTGCTCACTAGGGCTAAGTTGTAAGCGACCTACACCGCGGTCTTTCCAGTATATCCTTATCGTGAACAACTGTTAAGTTCGTGAGGTATGTTCTGCCTTGTGTGCGCCGCTCATCTCGTAGTTATTTTTTTCTCTTAGGATCCTTGTACTGTTTCTCTTGTCACGTGCATCATGGTCGAAGTTGGCGCGACGCAGTCTGATATTGCACGCGATGCTTGTTGCCGTTGTTGCTGTTTCGATGCTGCCGCTGCGAGCTTTCATGTTGATTCGGCTGATGTCCGATGATGTCGTTGGTGTGTTGTTGACCTTTTTGGTTGCTTAATCAATTCGTTTTAATTAATGAAATAGGACTTTGCGCTCAGTGATCGGCCTAGTCTTGTCGTTGTCTCGTACCACAAACATAATTTGCGATTTTTTTGCTCGTTTGTGGGATACGAGAGCAGCAACATGAGTAGGCGGATTTTCTACAGCAGAAGTGCAAGTAATTCTGTACTTGGGTTGACATCTTGATCGGTAAATCATATTGCGCAAGGTGGACCAGAATTATTTTCAAAGTTTCTGCACATAGGTAGCAGTATGACGAGGGCTGAGCTTTTCAATAAGTGTGATTTAGAGAAACTACAACGGGACAGATAAAAGTAGACACCTACCCCTGATAAGTTAACTTTGTTGACCCCGGGGGCTTTTGCGCCGCAAGGTTGAGCCATATTGAGACGTTAGAGCTAGTCTCCCGAAACGATATCGAGAAACAACCGAATGCAGCAGCCGTGAAACTTTGCGCTTCCGTCGCATATGTTCAAGCCTTCGAGAACTTCAGGAAACACAGAATCGTTCCTTGCTTTCCTGAAAGGCAGATCTACATTGTGGGCTCTCTAGAAGATTCTGCAACGGGCGGGTGAGGAGACCATGAAGACCCCCGAAACAAGGGGATTCATGCTCCTGGTCCTCCTGGGTATCAAATTGCCTTCAACTTAATTAATTGGAACGTAATTGTCTACCGTTTATTTAATTCTTAAAATCACCTTTTTAGGTACATAGTCAATGGTAAAATAAAAACAATATCACTGCGAGAGGCTCCTTAAGGAGATTACACATGGGCAGATTGCCCCGTGATACTTTGTGCAAAAGGCCCCACACAGAGTGCATGTACATGATGGATGGAGGTCGTAAAAGCAGCGTGTCCCGCACAGGACGTGGTGGAACCCGTGTACCTCGAAACAAGTCATTATGTGTCGGTTTGTGCGGCCCAAGTCCTTCCAGGTGCTGCCTCGCATGGAACGTGTCAAAGATTTCTGGGTCGATGTTCGCCATCTTGTCCTCCCACATGCGGATAAATTTCTTGTAGGCGGGAGTCTCTGGTAGGTTGAAGCATCTCTTTAGATCCTCGATAAACAGCGGAGTGTCCGCCAGCAGATACACAATGCGGTTCTAGCTTCTAGAGTGCAGGCCCATTACACGGTTGAGGTAAGCCGGTTTGACGCGGTCCAGCATTTCAAGGTGCAGTCGCGAGAGCTGTCTCCAGATGACCAGGATGCCGTAAGGTGCCGGCGGGGGCGAGTTTCAGGTTGAAGAAGCCAAGAGCAGCTTTCAGAAAGAGCAGCTGCGGCTTCTGTACCCTAACAGATGCCACTAGCGCGTTTCTCACCCGATTCGTGATGTGCTCTGTAAATGAACGGCCGTTAGAAGGGATGACGATGCCGAGATATTTGAATCTCTCGAGATACTTGAGCTCCGTCGAGGCAAGCCACAGTGTCGTTGCCAGCAACTTGACCTCCCTTGTGGAACTTCATAGCCTTGGTCTTGGACAGGTTGATCTCGAGACCAATACTCTGCACGCAGGTTGCGAGTTTTGCCAGGGACTGCTGCAGATGGAACTTTGACGTGCTGTAGAGCACTATGTCGTCAGCGTACATCAGGATCTGCACCATATTACGGGTGCCCTCTACCTAGCGAAGGAGGTCGGCCAGCAGCACTGAGAATAATAGAGGGCTCGGGTTGTCGCTCTGTGCGAAGCCCGTCGTCTGCAGGAAGGAGCCGAGTTCGACCACGCCGTCGTCGATGGAGATGGGGTTTCCAGAAGGATGGCGGCCAGCAGATGCAGGATGTTTAAGGGCATACCTGCCTCGGCTAATTTAGCGATGATCTTGTCTCTTGGGGCCGAGTCGAACGCTGAGCGGAAGTCCACGTAGATGGCGTACATTATGGCGCCTCGGCATTGAAGAACTCGCTAAGCGTCATCGATCAGAAAGCTGCAGGCATTTAACGTGGACCACTTAACTCGGAATCTATACTGCTCTTCCGGTGATAGCCGTGTGGTCAAAATTGCAGAAAACAGTTTGTAGCAATAGCTCATCTTTGCGGTGCCCCTTCATAAGGTTGGGAGTTTGAAATATCCCTTCCCCTTTGGTACCACAGACAGCAGAGCGCTGCTCCAGTTTGGGGGGATGCGGCCGTGGCGAAGACAAGCGTTGAACAGGCTTGTCCAGCACGGTGCCATGACAATGGCCTCCTTCAAGTTCTCGTTGCAGACGAGGTCGGATCCAGATGCCTTGTTGGAGCGGAGACGGCGGAGGGCTGTAAGGACCTCTCCGATGGAGAACTCAGCGGAGAGAAGGTCTCTTATCATTTGGGTTGGCTCATCTCAGACGTACTCCAACACACCTCTTGGCACGGTGTCCGCTGAGGCGAACATGCCACGGAAGTGGTCGGAGATAATGCCTTGTCTAATCGGGTAAGTCCTCCTGCCCAACCGAGGAAGCCTCTTGTAGGGCCACGCTGCGAATCATACGTTCGCCGGCACGACTTCTTGAGCAGGACGGCGAGCGGCCTCATCCCGGGGTACCGAACGGCCAGGAGAAAGGCGCTGAGCTGGGCTTGACGCGCAATGTAGGGATGTAGACTTGTGGTGAAGATGTCGATGATTGACGATCCCCAGAAGCCCTGGAAAGGTAGGGGTGGCCGTGTCATTGGCCACCTAGCAGCCGAGGTCCGAGAAGGTCTCCACCAGTGTCATCGTGCGCTGTGACGCGCGTGCGCTGTGTGTCAGGCTGGTCCAGCCTCGCATTAAAGTCTCCGGCCGTCACGATCGGAGCGTCGTTGTCCAGGGCTTGGAAGCAACGGGTGAGCTTCTCCATTATCACAGTCGAGTTCTTCTTGTTCTCTGGTCGGACATAGCCCGCCATCATGTTGACCTTTGCAACTCGCTGCTTGTAGAACACGGACGTTCCACCGCACGCCCTGCCGCGGCCAGCTTGCCGCTGTGCGAGGGCGTGAGCTCCGTAGAAGCAGGGGAGTTCGGGAGGGGCCAGGTCTCCGGTTAGCACTGAGATGTCAATGCCCTCTAGACACGAGAAAGCAAGGAGTGCCAATGACGAGACACCCTTGCAGTTCCATTGGACTATCTTTGGAGTCTCGAGCGGAGGCTGCTCTGAGACTTGAAGGGCCCCGGGGTCTTTTGATTGAACCTCCCTGCTTGCCCATCGCCTCCTGAATGGCCTGCATGACGAGCTGCTGCAGCGTGTCCCGAGACGGCGCGCGGTAGTACCTGAATTACGATTACTTCTCTTAACGGAGCAATTTGATATGTTAGTCCTTACTAAAACCTGGACCACCTAGCCCACGGTCATTCCCAATTGGCGTGTAGCGGAAGGTCTTAATGCCTAGTCAGAAGGACCAGGTACAATGAGTAGAGGACTTGCTGTCATATATAACAATGAACTTCCTGAAATTTAAATCCACTACAGAGAGGACAATTGCGTAGCCCTAGCAGGGCACACTATAAACATCGTACTACTCTAGTTCCTTGGAGAATACAGAAACTCTGCTGAAGAAACTGACAGCGTGTCTAGATGTGGTAGACTTGCAGAAAGTAACTGTATGGAGATCTCAACTGGCCACTTGGGAAGGCAAGACCAACGTGCCTCGTGAACATACTGGCGTCTCGGAGCATGTGGGTTGTACCTACAGCTGTTAACTCGATATTTATAGTGGCCTCCTATAAGTCACACCGTTAACATTAGGCGATTAAAAACCGTTTCTCGAAGTGTTTGCCTGTTTTAGCTAAGATCACGTGGAGTCATATGCTTGCGGGTTTCGTAGCGTCATAACCGGTAGCACCCGACCAAAACGAGCTCGTACTAATTTTGCCCAACGGTGCAGTCAGTAGTGCCGCTCCTGCAAGCAATAGATGGTACAAACATACATCTTAGCGCCGTGAGATGAATGCCGATACTCTTGGTTAAACTGCGACTATAAGAAAGTGGTGAAGAATCTTCTAAAAAAGCATGGAGACCGATGTGATTACGAGCATCTGGTAGAGGCATATCAATCACCATACAAACAGTTGCCTGCCGATACTGCATGTCCAAGCGTGTTTTTGAAGCCGAACCACTCTTGATTACGGACTCTGACGAGCGGTGTCTGTGGTTAAATGAATTCATGTGCTTCAAACGTATGAAGCCTGTCTAAATGCACCCATCGTAATCGCGTTCTCGTTACTGATATGTATACATTTATATAAGCGATGTGTATGAGCTATATTTAGATGGGCTTTCTGCAGCAGAAGAATCTAGCAGCGGAACAATGATAAACACGTCCAACAGAAACAACTAGCAACGCCGGGACACGAACTTGCGATAGTCGGTCTGTTCATACTGGCTGGTTGCCCACTCATTTTTAAAAGAATGCAAGACGAAAATGGGTTATATTGATATCGATCATATTTTGAACTCAGGTATTTATGCGGGGGTTGGCAATGTCAGGAGACGTTCAGTTTACGTCGCTCTCTGTTTTTTAAGATTGAAAGGGCTCTCAAAATTAGTTAGTCTAGATAGCGTGTGGCGGCACTTGGCGTGACGATTGTTTTTTTCGCAACATGCGCCACTAGCGGCCTGCGTGACTAGTGTGAGACTCGCAAACCAACTAAACCCGGATTCCTCCCCAGCCCTCCAGGCTCGGTATTACTTTGGCATTACTTTGGAAGCCGTGGGAAAGGCGTCTCTGCCGTTCTCCTTTAATCAGCTCTATCCCTGACTATCATCCCGCATGTCTACCTGCGGTTGGATAAGGGGATGCCATTTTGTAATCCGTCCTGTGAGGGTGTGTCGAGACCATGAGGGCCTGGCTGCTGTAAGGCTAAGGTCCGTGTACGGTGGTTTAGAGTACTCTTCACTATATCAAGTTTTAGCTCACATTGGCTGCTAGTCTTTTCTAATCTGTACAATGTCTATTGCAGATGGCAAGCTTTTTCCAGCTTTTGAAGAACCACCGAGAAGTGTTAAGATTTATGACTACTATATTTTTAAACCGTGGACATTGTATCTACAGAAAAAATACAGTATTGACTGTGAATTAATCGCTCGATATGATGGTGGTGACGATCTGTTTAGTGAAACTGGAGATCCTGAGCTTGACAGGTGCGTTGTTTCATTTTATCTCCTTCAATAGTTAGAACTTGACTCAGCCCATACAATTAAATGTACTTTTGCGAACGACACCTACTTACCCAGTACTGTTTGCTTAGTTAACCTAGCCGATAGAGCCTTGTTGTTCAAGTTATATGGCACATGCATTTGTACTCATGGATCAGCTTCAACAGTAGTCTTAGAAGCAAATTTTCCTGGAGTGAAATTTAGTTCGCAAATCAGATACGGATAACTACTTGAGAATGTGTTACACTCTGTTCCCATAAAGGTGTTTCTGCTTAACACCGACGCACGTGAAAGGCACGTTCGATGCTAGCTTGTCGAAGAAATATTACGACTATTACCTGAAGGTTTATACAATGCCGGTTGTGCTTAGCCTGCCTCACTTTCTTCATGGGACCCTTTACTGCTAGCCAACGTCAGCGGTCTACATCCTGACGAAGAGAGACACCGGTTCTACATTGTCGTTCATGCAGTAAGCTTGTCATATCACTTAATCATGTTTTCATGTGAACATTTATAGGACCGACATAGCCCGCCCGCAAATTTATTTGTCCATGTTGTCTGTTATCACAATGTGTCACACGCACTGAAAACTAACGACTCAAGGCTCTAGGTCCAAGATGGGGCTGGTCCACCTGGCCAAAGTTCCTCTCACCGACGCAGCATTCCCCCTCTGAACGTCTAACGACAAGCGCTGCAGTAAGTACTCCCCCGCTCTTTTGTCTCCTGTAGCAACCACCAATCTTCTCCCGACGTCTCTGAGTAATTTTTTGGTAAGCAACCCTGGTCCCCCCAACGTCTCAAAAGCTAGAGGTGAGAACAAGTGGGGATACTCCAGGCTTGAGTACTTCCTGCACTTGGCTGTTTCCGCTAAGGCAACCGCATGCCCAGGGCGGGCTGCGCCAGTACCGACCATTGAAGGGGCTAAAGAGTCGGTAACAGTCGCGTCCCACACCAGCATCTGGCCCCGATCGAATGGGGTCAGAGTCATTCCGTCAGGCCTTTTTCCGTCATCTCTGACTAAGCCGGGGGGCTCCAGCACACATGGGTAGCCTGCCAACCGTAATCCTCTGCAGAAAGTCTCGTTCAGGGCCGAGTGGCGTGCGATCCTGCCTGAACTCTGGGCGCAAGAAAGACCGTGGTGGCCTAGGGAGTCGACTTCATCACCACAACCACAGCGATGGGGGGAAACCAGTTCTGCTCCCACTCTCAAACCGACTAATATTCGTGTAGACTTATCGTCTAAAAGGGTGCCCAGTTGAGGACTCGGGAGGGCGTGTAGCCATACGCTTGCACCCGGCGAGGAGACGGCTTGTAACCTCGCTTTGTCCGCGTCGGAAGTTGCTCGGCTCCACAGATCGCTCCATCGATGGTCGTGTGTTAAATCTGACCACGCAGACTGAAGAGAAGGGGTCTCCGGGAGAGCCCTATAGAAGGCGATGGCTTCACCTTGGGTCTTTTCCAACGTAGATCGGAAATGCACCACAGCCTGGGGGTCTAGGATGGCCTCGATGTCGCTGATCGCTGAATGCAGAGAGGCAATATGCGCCGCAACTGAAAGGGAAACTGCCTCGGGGAGTCCCAACCCGCCTCTTGCGACCGGTAGTGATGCTTGGGTTAAGGGGTCGCCCCGTAGCCGCAGGTTAAGTAGAAATTCCAACGCGTCGCCTTGCTTCACATTTAGTTCTTCCAACTGAGATGAAAAGGCTATACAGTTGACACCTCTGAACAGGTAGTTCAGATTCGAAGCGGAGAAACACGAACGTAGAAGGTACAATCCCCTATGAGCGCCAAGCTGAGGGAGGCGGTTGAGACCGACCTGGAGTTTTTTCTCTCCATCGCTCGATCGTCGAGGTGAGGTTGTCGGAGGATAAAGGCACCCCAAGAAGGTCTAGGTCGTCGCCAACTACACGGCACCCCGGAAGTAAATCCAGGATGACAGGGGTGTCATTTGCGCCCATTCCTTTTATATGTGAACATTTCATACGTACTTGCATTTTGACTACATACTTTAAAATAACACTACTTGCTTTTCCTGTTTGCACTTCTCCGACCTCATCTCTTTAATTATTATTTCATGCAATATGCGGCACAAGCAGGCAACGTACTTCTTACGTATTTCATATTTCGTTCCACACAAGCTCTATCTTTTAAGTAAAATTAGAATGTGCAACAGCATAGGTTATATTTAGAAATACACATATAACCAAATGTTTAACAACTGTATAAGATTAACAATAGTCCCAATGGATATGTGTCTATGCCTTTTTTTTCGCGCCCCGTCATTTCTTATCTGCCAGAGCATGCAATGCCTGCAAATATAGCTCCTTGACCTCGTGCATTCTTCATATAACTGATGCTAAATTACACCGCTGAAGCTCATTGGAACAACGTTGTATCAGGGGTCACCCATCGTATAGATCAAGCGGCGCCCAAATATTTAAAGGAACTGTGATGTTAGTGGCTCTAAAAGCTAGGTAATTCGCTAGTATTTCAAATACGAGAGATTAAATGCAATATATCCAGGTAGATGCCTTTCTATGCACCAAGGGAGAAAAATACCTTGTACAACACAGGTTGCATTGCTAACTTTTACAGTTTAGTTTTTCGATCAACGTCCAAACCACAACGGCCATAGCGTACGCGCCAAAACCCCAACGGTCCTCAACCGTCCCAGAGATCACCAGCAATACATTTATTAATCGCAATGTACTCCTGGACATTAGTTTCATAAACTGTATGCCAATTTGGATATAATTTTCGTTGCAGTTAAACTTTTTAAATATGCTTAAATTACGCGTTCTGCTCATATGTCACTGATAGGTTTGACATGTTGCAGTTGCGCAACTTGCTATATAAAATATTTTGGATCTACTTAGTCTATTTAACATTTGGTGGAAATTACGATCAAGAAAAGGCAGTCATCATATTTTCAAATACTGAGCAATATACTGAATAGTTTGATTTTTGGTATTCCAGGGATCCGGTCTAACAGTTGACATGAGATTCCGGTTTCAAGTGAATATGAGGCTGGTGCCTTTAGAAACAGAGCAAGTACCGAGCATAATCTTCCCTATTTTCTGGATAGAAGATGTACGTGCTTTCCTAATTTATATTTGGTAGAAATCGGTGTTACCAGTAGACCACTGTGCTCGTTGAAACTAATGCATTATTTAAGATACCGGCTATAATACAATACATATTGCATAAAAATACCTTATCTTAGTAGAATAAGCGTCATTTAGGGGTCTTCACGCATCTTCTCAGGATGGAAGAGCATCGGCAAGGCTCACGGAGCACTAGAATATGCAACTCCAGGCCAAAGAAGATAGGAATAGTACCGATCTTAGTGGGTTTGCCGAGTTCCACACTAGCCACCATTCTTTGGGTTGCCAGCAGTCCGCGGTGCCTCGTGAACCAATAAATATACAAATGGGTGATGGCTGAAAACCATTATCTTCTCGGCCGGGCTACGCACCAGATCTCTGCCCGTGTGTTGCTGCTCATTGGTCTAGGCTTCTCGTGTTGTAGCTGCCGTTCTACCGAGTTTACATCCCCGGTTCACTCCGCGTAGCGACATCGGTACATTTGGTAGCAGTGTCGTTACAATATAGCTCCCGTTTTGCTGTGCTCGGTTTTCGCTAACTCCTGTGCCAAAAGACGCTTATCTTAAACTCCGTTACACATGTGCTTTGTAAAGATTGCTATGGTTTATGTGTGAGATGTTCACGGCAGTGAGTGCCACGCAGTCTCCTCGCTAACAAGACTGGCACTGAGCGATTTTCAATATTAATTTAAATACGAAACTGATATTCATCATACTATTGTACATTTTACCCAATGTGGTGTGGAAATGAATAATGCGTTATATATATATATAATTATTGCGGATACTTCTTAGGCGTACTCACCGTCGGACCGGAACAAGCTGGTGCACATAGTTAAGCAAAGTAGCGTCGTCCGTTGGTCGGCGTTGGCTGCCTGTCTTTGTTTGCTCGCGACATCTGTCCTCCTGTGTGGTCTTCTTCTATGAACATCTCGATCGTGTTACATAAAAAAAGGAGAAAAAATGTGTCAGTCTTCGGATATTGAATATAAATTATATAATTACGGTGTCACATGTCAAGGCTCGTTCTGTTGTCTGTGTGTGTTTTTTTTTGGTATCTCAGGCTAATTTTGTAGATGCCAAATGAGGTCGTTAAGTTTGAAATATTGAAATAGTCTGTCCCACGGTGGTGGAGCCATAGCGCAATTTATTAATTTAAAAACAAAGCTGACAGAAATAAATACAACGTGTAAGTAACCTAGAAAATGATAGTGTATCGCACTTACTAAAGCTATCTCGCAGTGGTTGGCCGTAGGATTACTATGGCCTGACTAATTACTGGAGATAGAATAACAATCCGTCTATGCTTCTGTGTATTACTAGACTATACTCTGCAGGGGCGCGCAATTATGATGTTTGTTTTAAGTACATAGATCAAAGACTTCTAGATGATTAATGACCAAAAAGCTTACTCTATATGTAACTTATTACTGCTTCTTTTACCCAAGCAGCAATTGTGGTCTAGTGGAGAACAAATGTCGATGTAATGTTCTACATTTTACGACCTTTTGTTAGGTTTTACTTAGATGCAATTTGGACTTCTGAGAAATAGTACTACGGACGGTCGACAAGTGCTCACAAACCCAGTAGTATTTTAGCAATTTCTGAGGCATCCTCTATTGTAACAGAACCTTACAGAGACATAAACAATGTATTCGCTTTAGCGTTAGTGCTATACACTGAGCGGTCATCCGAACTTTAATAAGAGGTAGTTTAAAAAATGTAGATTCTGCATGAGTCAGACTACTTAAGCATGTATCGTTGGAAGAGGCCATTTCACGGAAGCTTTGAATTCTCTCTACCTTCATGTCGAGTACATCTTTAAGAATTAGTTATCCCAGCACGCGTGGCTTCCGCCACTGTAGAACATATTGCAAAATAGTACGTATATTACCCCGGTTACTAGAAAAAATGCTCTTTTATGCAAATATGCTAGGCAAATGCTACGCAAAATGTATATATATATATATATATATATATATATACATACATACATGCTTTACCTGCAATGGTCACAGTGCCGCCCAGCAGGGGTAGTACTGCCCCGCCGCCCACCCTGGAGATATCGAGGTTACGACAAGACTTAGCCGACGCCCGTACGTGTGCTGATCAAACCGATGCCCCGAAGGGGGTCGCGGCAATCACCCACGATGGATGTTTTTGGTAAGCCGAGCCCATCTTTACCGAACACGCCCCCCCCCCCTGGTCAATGTGGTGGCCACGGTACAAGAACGTGTCATAGGCTCCAAGCGCAAGAAGTTGTCTTCATTCTCTACGAGCGCGTAATTATCCGAAGAGAACCATCCGGAGGCGAAGCCTCAGCAGAGTTTCCTGAAGGCTCGCTATTTTCAACGTATAAACACATACACAACGTAGCTCCTGGATGCAGAATATCCGGTGACAAGAGTCCATTATCGTGTGGTTTTCGCGAATTAAAGACGCATGCCGGATGCCTTTGATTTCGGCCCTAGGGAACCTACCGGTGGTCACACACAGCCCATCCCTATCGATATTTAAATCCAGGATACACGAAGTTCCAATATCAATCATCGAGGAGGAGATACTACGCGAGTTGTCATTACTTGAAGGCAATCATGCGAAATAAATGTCTCACATGCGAAACGGAGTGCGAGTTATACTTAGTAAGGTGATTCTTTCCTTTGCGCGCCAACCTCCGCCACCCGTAGTTTCTTGATGAGGGATACCACCCTCATCAAGGAGTTCTCGAGCCCGAAGTTATGTCACAAGTGTCTGAGGCCGGGACACATTGGTGCATAATGCTTCAAGTATGCAAGAAAAGCGGCACTCCCGGGAACCTAACTGCAAGCTGCCCCAGTTCAGCAAGATGTGCGAACTGTCGTGGTGCTCACGCGGCGGGTTCATCTGCCTGTCCTCGCTTGGCTTACCTTCGTGAAAGAAACCGAATTATACTCGAGGCCCGCATACTGCAACAGGTGAAGGTCCTGCACCCACGGCCGAGATCACCGACATGTCTCCCATATCCTTGCCTTGACTGTAGACAACATATCTCAGGTTTCAAAACAACTCCGCGGGATATCTCAATCACACAATGACCCTATACTACAGCTGCTACTCCTGGCTCCTCATATCAATCCCCACCAGAAAAGACGGAAGATCGACAGGGTAGTCCCCGTTGTAAAGCAACGCCGCATCAAAGCACCCGCTGAGCGCACACGTAAAGCGACTTCGGCTGTGGCCGGCTTCAAAAGCACCTCCTTCGGACTGTCTCAGATTCTTACAGGCTTAAGCCTAGAGGTGTTGGCCAAATGCAGGCTCTTTTTAGAGCTTTTGGAGTCGCTATTACAGCTGCTACCGTCAGTGAACAATCTACGACGAATCGTTCAATCATGATTGATCATGATCGCACAGCTCAAGGCGGAGAGGCGTCACGCGCTACTCCATCTACTATTTAATGTCCACTATGCAACGGGCGATACACCGGGCGTGGCCTAACAAGGCCTATCTCAGCTAAACACCGAACCGCTACTGACGTTTCCTCCTCCAGACCGACCACCTCTGAGCCTCCCCCGTTTGCAAATTTTAGAGAATACTTAAGCTGTGATGAGGCAAATCAGGCTTATTCGAATTGTACCAAATGCAAGCGGTTTTTGTATTTTTTAATTATTTAATTTATTTATTTATTGCATTTAAGGTGTTATGGGGCAAACTAGGCTAATTCGGAATGTACTCTTGGCAGCTTCATCTGATAACGACGTTGAAGCATGGTAGGGCGCTTAAGATTGGCCTCCATGGTTAATGAACCCAACTTCAATCACGCAGATTTTGGAATCGCTGCTTATAAAACTATAGTTGAGGTACCACCAATATCAGGCACAGCAAGCACTATCTTGGTCACAACTGAATTCGGGGACCAAATAACTATTCCACCAATGTCACTCGACATCTTTCATAATGGGCATTAAAAAATCAGACACGGAATACTCTGATAGTTTTGTAATAGCTGGGAACTTTCCTCGCAGAGCAACAAACATCTCATTCAGCCGGTCCAATGCTCTAGGGTCGCGCATCTTTTATGCTAAACACAGGTGTGCTCACTTGCGCCAGAACAAATCCCATCCCATGTATTGCGAAGAGCAGACGATGTTCTCGCTGACCGCGTATCATATCTAATCAAGTTGTCAATTGCACCCGGTAAGTACTCTAAAGCGCTTAAATTATATCGCTTCGTCCCGCTTTTTAAATTTAATGACAGATTGGCAAAAAAATACCCAGTTAGTGTACCGGCCCCGATATAGAAGATATTTGACAAACTCACATTCAAACAACTTAAGAATTACCTTGAACAGCACAAACTACTCAATCGCCGACAGTTTGGATTCCACCCTAAAATGTCCACCACGTCCTGGTGATAAGCTATGTAGATGACGTACGTCAAGGTCTTGAAAAGAAGACAACAGTTGCTGCTGTTTTTTGTTGCTTTGAGGAAAGTATGTGATATCGCCCACATTATGTGAGAAATACAACAATTGGTACAGATTGGGCAGAGATGTCGAAAACATATTAGTTGAAGTGACTAAAGGAAGTATCAACTCACTGCTGTTCAATATATTTATCAACGATATATTTCAGAACACGGTTTTACTGACCCTACTTACTGTTAACACTACGGCACTCTTTGTCGGCGATTTTCCACAAGAGGCAGAGAAGATGATTAGGGAACCTTAAACGACTACCAGGTTTAGAGCCATTAGATTGCTCGTGAATTGGTCGAATGCTGATGTCATTCAGTCCTTATCACCTAACGGTGAGGCATTTTAATACAGAAACCACACTCTTGGCATGACCATTAAGGGAACATTCTTATGCGTTATTTTAGATTCCAGGTTGTCGCTTGAAGCTTATACAGATCATATTTACAAGAAAGCTGTAGGGAGCATCGCTGCCCCGGTTAAGTGCCGTAATATTCTGCCTTGTGACCGCCTGTTTGCCATTTACTCCCCCTACGCTTTAATAATTGCACATACGCGGTTGAAATGTTTGGAGTGGCTTATATGGCTGTTAGTCTGGCTACAAAGAGATATAGACACCATAAAGATCATTGCGTTATAGATACGTAGATATGTCAATTCTGCCTTACCCTGTGCAAATAAAGATGCCTCTCGTACTGAGATAAACGAATCTTAACGAAAGTTCATCTTACCTGCTCAATTTATCCCACTCGACATCAACCATGAAAACAAAGGGATTACACTAACAACTTCTGATCTTGTCTGCAGCTTCATGTAGCCAATCTCACTTCTCAATATCAAACTTGGTGGCACATATTGGAACAAGCATCATAAATTCTGTTTTCTGATAAGAAAATTCGCAAAATTTGTCCCCGAGCAGCTCTTGTAGAGGCGTTTCTCAAAAATAATGAATTCTGCCTTATAGTAAGAAGATTCGCATAATTTGTCTATGAGCAGCCCTTGAAGAGGCGCTTCTTAAAAATCATAAATCTTGGCTTATGGTAAGAAGATTCGCATAATTTGTCTCCAAGCAGCCATTGAAGAGGCGCTTCTAAAAAATCGTAAATTGTGGTTTGTGGTAAGAAGATTCACATGATATGTCTCCGAGCAGCCCTTGTAGAGGAGCGTCTAAAGAATCGTGAATTGTAGTTTATGGTAAGATGATGCGCATCATTTGTCTCCGAGCTGCCTTTGTAGAGGCGCTTCTCAATAATCATAAATTGTGGTTTATGGTGAGAAGATTCGCATAATTTGTCTCCGAGCAGCTTTAATGGTACTATAAAGTGGCCAGATGAAGTATTCTCAAGAAAACAGTCCTGCGGCCACCCCCTACGGTGAATAAAGAAGACGACTGGATTTGAGTAGGTTGCTGAGTTTCTCACTACCGTGGCTTTATTTAACAACGACGCCAATTGTGCATCATGCATTTTACCAGTCAATATCTCTAAAAAAATATTTTATTTGCTCTTCGTTATCAATATGCTACAGCTATGAGGTCACTTACTATTTATATCTTATGGGGCTATGGCTGTGTGTATATACTATGAATAAATCAGTACTTATTTAAATTACACAATGTATTTACTTAAATAGAAATGTCGATGGCGCAGGCATTTCATCGCTTTATTTTCGGAACTAAATGGGTACAATATCATAACATTTTAATCTAACACCTACTCTAGCCTAGTCTTGTAGAAGGCATGGCAATATTAGGTTTTAACGTCATGCAAAGGCCATCCGTGTCCAAACATCGGTTTGGCTTTTAGATTATCACGTCTGCTATCCGTTGATTCGACTGTCGCACTTCGCAGCTATTCTCGGTACCTGTAGTTCGGCCGCAACTATGCACTTACATGCTATGCGGATTGTTATGATCGGTAAGTGTATCCTACGTTGCAACTAAGGATAAGGTGTTGCTTATTGACGATAAAATTTAATAATTTGAAAGACAGGCCTTGTGACAGTGTTGCTTGAAACGATATCAACAGCATTAGCTTATTTCCCGCTCGGTACACCATCTGTATTGTGCAAGTTCGTATGATTCTATAGTGTCTACAACGCCTGCAGTTGATTGGAGCTAAATACCCTATCTAAGAGTTTTATCTTTCTTTCTTCCAAAGTCGCTATAAAAATGTATGATGCCTATACACCACTGGCCACCTACAGTAATGGATTTGGGACTACCGAGCCCGTATTCCTCCCATCCTAGGTTCAAGATTGCAAAACACTTCGTCAAAATCGTGGGAGCGCGTTCCTCTACATCTATTCGCCCCTTGTTTACACTCTCATTCTCACGTACTGTGGTACGTTTATTCAAGCAAGCCTGCAATCCTTAGAGATGCGTTTGTTTTTGCATTTGTATACACATACATTTTAAAGAGTTGCGGCCAAGGCCAGAGTTGCTTCACAGGAGTTCTCCATAAACGTGCGTCCGTTAGAAGGCTGTTCGAAGACGTTACTGCACCTGTTTAAATATGGTCATTAGAGAAGAATGTCAAAGAGAAAATTGGTCCCACATTGTTGTTGTCTAGTAAAAACACATCTGGTAAATTCCGAGATTGGTTTAAAAAGCTCCAGCAAAGTCAAATTGAAGAATGTTTCAATTAAATTGCCATTAACAAGCAATTATCTTCTAGCATAAGCGGCCTACCGTCAAGAGGAGGAGTACATCTAGTGTGGCTATAATTTTACAAGTTAACTCTGCATAAGTTCAATGACCACTATTAACCTAATGATATAAATATATTTTCAGCAAGAAACGTAATTGGATACGAAACAGAGATACGTTAAGGTCTTAAAACTTTCTGGGCTGACCTTGAGCCAACATTTAACGTTCACGGATTTGCTTTCGCATTGCTTCGTAATACGGCACCCATACATACAAGTGTGCAACGGTGGGGATCGAGCGCGTGTCACGTCACCGGGTCCGACAGATGTTTTAGAGCCTGTGCTAGTCCAACTATGCGCGAAATATGCCAATATATATACATATATATATATATATATATATATATATATATATATATAAATATGCTAGCGCGAAATATGCCAATATGACATAAGTTAAAAAGCTAGATAGCATCGTGCTTTACGTCATGTGCTCACGAGTTCCAGCCAAAAAAACTGTAGTATCTTGTCTGCCCTAATTACTACTACGTTATTACTTTACACTGTTCGACAATTCAAGAGGGCATAACTTTACTAGTGGTATACACAATGGTGTTTTAATATAAACATATGTTAAATGTGCATTATTGATTCATCGAAAAGGTTATTAGTCACAAAACTTAGTTGAGCATCTGTTGTGCTTTTTTGAAATTGCAGTCGTGGTTGTCATTTTGCTGCCAATAGAACTTGGCATATTATTTTGGACTCAGAAAGAGATACAGCGGGAACGGCCTGGACCTCTCGTGGCGACCTCTTTGCTAGAGAGAACATTTTTAAATTTTCCAATCGATTCCTACGAGTCGCTCTATGTGTTTAATCTCACTAATTATAAAGAGTTTGTAAATGAGAACACATACCTATCGTACAGGAACTCGGACCGTATGTATTCAGGTTAGTAATAATAGTTTTAAGTGCTTTAAAAATAAGTGTAAAATGGTGCGAAGTCCGTAGATAGGCGCACGCATTAGTTTAGATGATAATGTTATTGTCGCACTGTCATGGCTGTTAGTAGGAACGACTTTGGAAACGTAACCTGTAAACTTGTATTACTTGTCAATTAGTGTGATGTTTTTGCTAGATTTTTTTGTATGTGATCTTTTTACGCTTTTCTATCTGTTGTTTAATCAAAGACTTTTAAGTTCTTATCATACTACTGTGCATGTACATGATGAGATACATTGGTGTAACTGGAGCGAGGCATTGTATATACCAGGCATTGTATATACCCCTATCCAACCGCAGGTAGACATGCGGGATGATAGTCAGGGATAGAGCTGATTGAAGGAGAACGGCAGAGACGAG
>QVRM01001417.1:0-127500 GCA_003439945.1 Dermanyssus gallinae
CTCCGACTCTATAGTTAGGTTTAACATTTATTTGTGGATACTAAGCCATACTTGAATCTTTTTTATCAGTCGTGCGTGAGCAAACCCAGTAGCAATGAGCTCAATTGTGTAAAGCACTCACAATTTTACAGTCCCAGTAATTTTCAATTGTTGCGAATTGGACTGAATTGGACCAAACGTACTCAAAACGATAAAGGCTTAGCGAAAAATACATTTTACAGAATTGATCATGCTTTAGTGGCTCGAACTGTTGCACTCAACAAACAATTGTATTGATAAAGTTCCGTATATATATATATTAATACAGGATATATATATATATATATAGTAATACAGGATTAAAATAATTGCCTTTCCAGAAAGTATCAAGGTACACTTGGAAAGAGCTGGCAGTTACTTCAACGACTTCTCAAAAGAAGCCACAGAGTCAATCAGTAGGTTGGCTCTCCGGCAGGTTGGTTCCGACCGAGCTACACATTAGTACGTTCCAAAGTACAAAATAGAGTAGATCAAAATTTTACGTTCCTGCTCGTTTGAGCCAACGACTGCATAACACCGCCACAAGTGTGGCCTACTAAGGTACCCCACTCAGGACCGCGGGCAAGACCCGATTTACTACATCAACTTTACACCGACGCACACCGGCCAATTCCGAGTCCACATGGCGGAAGCAGTGCATCTAGCCACCAACGTTCTGAAACTCCAAAGGGTGTACACACCCTCACATCCTAGCCAGCTACTAAGTAGTAACATAGCCTCTGGACCTGGCACCGAAAAGAGAAATGTGATTTCGTTGTCATTAAGCCGACTAACCACGTTCACTGACACAACACTTAAAAATAGTTCAAACTACTGCAATTTCAATCGGGCAGTGCGACATATGTTTGACGTGATCGCAGCAGCAACAGCAGGGCGGAGAGTCGATTTACGTCTACCCAGCAAACGCAATCTCTCCCGCACTGGCCATAACCAGTCACTATCTGTGTCGTAAGGTACGATACAAGGTCGTGCTGTCAGTCGCACCAGACTTTCAGGTTATGTATTAGCAGTCTGATCCAGTAGCACGGGATGTCTTTCCGGGACGCATCCGAATATCCCATTAATTCTGTCAGACGGCGATGGTTGCCCTTACTACTGTTTCCAGCTGCCGTCAAACATTATCTCGCCCCTTTCGACTCTGCCAGCAGGTCATATGAGATCATTCGAGCGAGAACCCGAGGGGCTTTGGTACAGGTGGCTCGATCGGCTTGGTTAACGCGAATCTCCACAGCTCGCGGGGCTCGAATCGTCTTTTTAATCCTGATCGTCTTTAAGGCTATGTCAGCCTAGACATATACCGCATAGAGAACTGTCGATTCAGCCACGAATGCCAGGAGCCCTTGTTTTCCTCCGCATTCCGCCTTCCCCTGGGTGCAATATTCTGACAAGGCATTAAGAGGTCTTTGGTACCTTTGTCGCTAAATATTTGATATATGGGTTCAGTAACGCTCGTGTGTACCACCACTCCCAGATGTTTGGCATCTCTCTCTTAGTGACGACAGGGTCTCCTGCGAATGCTATGTTGAGGTTGCGTGTTCTTTTGTTTCTGTTGGATAAAGAGCCTCTTTTTTCCCGGGTATCACTCATACATCTTGCAATCCTGTTTAACGCTGTAAAGGTCTGATTTTCCAAGTCGCCTTGCTTGCGATGGCTTCAGTTAGCCCGGTCGGCAATCCCGGCTGACGCTAATTTCTAAATTGATTGCCCTGCACCTCTTACCAAGAATAGATGATAAATCATAGCGGACATGCTGCCACAATGACTGTTGGGGAAACCCTAGATATCTCACCATATCGGGCAGTCGGTGCACTGAAGATATGACTCAAAATGAGTCCTAAGCCTGTAGAAGACTAAAGAGTCCCCTCGAGTTAGTGGCGAGCACGTGGACTTTTCTGTGAGCTCAATCGCACCACTAAATAATTTTAAGTAACTACCTTTTTTACTATAAATAGATTTACCTTACGATTTTGTTGTGATGACCTAACGTTCGGGTACGTCACGCTGTAACTATTGGTAATGTGTAATCTCCTTGGCATAAGATCCATACTAGGATGCCACAGGACTCTGTTGTAACACAAGCGCCGCAATGATATTAGTTTGATCGGTTTAAATTTGCGTAAAGTTCTTTCGGGTAATTTCTGCTACTTGTACCGCCTTGCAGAAAACCCCTATTTATGTCAGCATTTTGCTTATGCTGCCGCTCTAAGCATCCGTGACATATGTAATTAGGTATACATGTCAAGCGAATATTAAATCTCTCTCTTCCTCTCTCTCTCTTCTATATATATATATATATATATATATTTAAAGTTTAGTATAGTATAAGAGAAAAATGTAAATGCGATATAAGAATCACACCTTGGGTTAGCGGGGATCATCACTGAGATGTGGCTGTCTAGTTAAAGTTTCGCGCCCTGAGAGTCAGAGAGAGAGAGAGGTTTAGTTGAAGGCGCGGGCTCTCGAAGCTGCCCATACGCTGGTTCGCTCCGGACGACAAGAGCAGTGAAGTCGAACCGTTGCACTACAGCGGTCGCGTACGGTGTCTGCTGCGGCGGTGGCCGAACGTTGAAGGGATCCTGCAAGCTCCTAGTGCATGGTTGGGTAGGATCGAGCGGACCGCGATTTTAGCTGGCACTTCGATTAGCATGTTTCCCCAATCAGCCGCAGATGGTCTCGGCAGAGATCGGCCGCCTGGTGGATCCACAACGCGTCGGCCACCAAAACCAAAGGCGAGGAGAAGGCGAGTCGCCGGCCCGCATCTTGTTATCGTTCGTCTTCTTATTCTACTACTCTTCTTTCGACTCCTTTCTTTTTTCGCCATCTCGGGGGCTTCGGGTGTGGTTGTACCGACGAGACCAGTCCTCGGAAGGTGTATCTCACATCGGCAATCATCCACGTCAGCTGCATTCTCCAGCAATTTCTTCGTCTCTCCGTATTTCTCTTTATCGCTCACTGCACTTATATATATATATATATATATATATATATATAAGCAGTGAATATATATATATATATATATATATATATATATAGCTTCACTGAGACGCTCTCTTCCGTTTAGTGCACTCACGTCATACTACGTTCTGCCCGAACAGAGGCGGAACTCTGTTGGTCTTCGGCGGCCGTCCTTGCGAGTGGCGGATTGGTTCAGCGGCGTCTCCAACTCTGTCGAAACTGTCGACCATCGTTTTTGGCTTTTTCATTCTTCTTTCTTCTTCTTTTTCTCTAGCTACCCTGGTTTGCATGGAATATATAAATATATATATATATATATATATATATATATATATATATATATATATATATATATTCCCTTGTGTAGTTAGATTATCACGTTTCCATGTAACCCTATAATTGAATTATAAACATTTGATGTTTCACAGGCACTAGGAAATTATATATATATATATATATATATATACGTAGTAGTAACTGTCGACAAAATTGACAAAATCGACAAACCTACACTCCCTACGAAGCCACAAAGACACAAAGACGTTAACACTCGGGGAAACGGCTTAGTGTTTTCACTTTCAGCAAAAGTTCAAGTGAGCAATGGTAAGGTGACAATGTATTTCAAAATCGTCAGACGCGGTGTCGCGGAGGCATACACATCTTTATGAAAATAACGTACGAGCAGAAACGATAACGAAGTCGTTGGAAACATTAATCACTTTTGCCTCAACGTTTCTACAGATGTCAACACGAAGGGCCGCCAAAGGAACGTCCCAGGGCAGCACTGGTTAGAGGAAGTACAAAGCCTATAGTAAATACAGCGCTATACTCGGTTACCGGGCGGTCTAGGCAATGCGTTCAACTGTAAACCCGAGTATCTCAGAGAGTCTCGGCTCCGTTCTTAGGAGAAAGCGGTTTGTTTGCCTCGAGGAGTTTAGCTCGAGTAATTGTCGTAATAATATGTATGAGCTCTTCACTCTACGCAAAAAAGGACAAAAAACGTACTGCTCGGTAGTGCGTTTTTACGCCATCCAACGCCTTGCAGCCAAGACTGTTTGCAAAGAGGCTCGTTGCTGGCTGTATTGAGCGGGACAACAGATACCGTAACGTTCGATATTGGTCGATACCTGACCTGGCTGTATATAGATGTACACGAACTAGAAAAAAAGATTTTTGTCGACCGTAGCTCGATGTCTATTTTTCTCCAAGTACGGAGCGAATGATTTTACATAAGTTCTTGTTCAGAAGCCAAGTGTTGAAAACATGCAAAATTACAAGGACCAATATCGAGTCTCGACTTCTGCGGGCGACATGCAAGTATCTGTAGCAACGTCGTTCCAGATAGCTTGGTTCTGCTGGAAAATTCGCCGACATGGCGCAGCGTAACACTTCATAAAACAGGAGCCGGCGACTGGCTCCACTGCTCTTTCGCCGCGGCGTTTCCCTGCTGAATCTCCTTGTATAGCATTTACAAGAAGAGCTATCCGGCTCTTCAGACTTGCCTTCAGACTCGTGGACACGCTTTTTAAAATTCGAATGTATTCGTTTCATTTTAATCATCTCTAGTGACAAAGCTGTCATAATTTTGTTAGTACACACATATACACATGTATGTACTATGCTATATTTATGAGCCAAGGCAAGCCAAGCAAACGTGTCACAACACATTACAAACACATTCATAATTTGGCCCATGGGGCGCCCTTCAGTCCTGCGGAGCACGCGATGGTTACTATCGACAGCAAACCAAACAACAATGCGACGGTTTATTCGGCGTAGTGTTTTTCATTCGTCACGAGTCTTGGCTCCGGTGCCGAACAGCTCCCCATTTAAGTACCCTAGCTTGACCTTATATACGCTAATTAATTCTTCTCGAGCTGGAGTTGATGGCAGTCCGAACTGTGATTTCAACTTTATTCCAAACAAGGACATGTCACGTAGTAGGTAGAGGTGGCCTTTGAGGGTGTTTGTCCAGACTTCCAACACGCACTTAAAAAAGCCGAATTAACTCGGTCTAATTGGTTCATGTGAGCAGCAGGTCTTTTATGACAGTAAAACTGTATATCGTAGGACGTCTCTATTTTTATATTGGACAAATCCGAATATAAAAACCTTATGCCCCCAGCAGTCAAAAACATTGCTTTGAACCTGCAAAATGGAGCCGAGGTGTCCCACACTATGAAGCCGTCGAAGATGAATCGACCGGCGTGCCATGGTCTAAGGCTATTCATTCCAGACGTCCGCTTGAGTCGGTCAAAAAGCCACAAGGCTCTTTTCGGCAAAGTGCGTGGTCTTATTGGCAAGTTGGGAACAGCTCTAGTGCTGAGTGTCTGGGGTGCCTTTCTCTACTTATGCAGAAGCGGCAAGACACATGCCAGTTGCAGTGGGAGAATGTGTGAGGAATCCCTGCATTGTGGCGGGTCATATATGAGGAAGACCCTATTCACCATCATGAAATGTATCGGATTCGGTCATGTCAAGACCGGTCATGTCAAGCGGCTCTGTGCGTGTCACGTACTAAGCGACAGCTTTGCACTGTTCCCCAAGAAACCCTAGCTGCTCCCGAGTCTGTCAAAACTTGATAACGTCTTGGGCTACCTTGATTTGTAGGATCTCCAGGGCGCGTGTTTCGGTGCAGTGTTCTCGTTCTCTTCAAATTTACTTGGCACAAACGTATTTTCGAATTTTCCAATAAATGATGAATGTACATGTCCTTGAACTCAGCAATTCAGTCTAAATAGAATGTTTTAAAAGATCCACCAAACTTAGATTACCCAAACGTTTAGGAAGCGTAGCCTGTTTCCACGAGGTCTCTGGGAGCTGGAATAGAGCAGAAGTTACAACGTACAATTGTTTTCTGCAAGAGATAGAAAGCCGAGTGCGCGCATTTAAGAGAGTCTCCCGATTGGGTCAAGCGTGATATTGAAGTTTGTCGAACTCAAATATAAGCCACATACTTATGCTCAAATCTACTGCGAAATTCCTTAATAGAGTCTTAAGCGTGCCGCCCACAGCGTCGCTTAGAAGCCAGGACCCAAATTCCAATTCCAAGGTGCTCAAAAGTTGATGAAAACTCCTCCTTAGCGCCGCAGTGAGAGAAACAATTTAGGTGTTTAACAACACACATGGCTACATGTGGTGACTGTGAGTTTCATAAATTTGATAAGCTTATGGACATTATACAGGTAAGTGCTCAAACAGCTTCTGGGATCAAATATCTTCAATGCGAATTGAGCATATTTTAGAAGCCCAAATTGAGTGGCACCGTACAGAGGTTAATAATCACAAAAGCACCTACAGAGTAAATCGCAGCTTTGCACTCTGACGCCGCCGTGTCAGAGTGCAGAGCTGCGGTTTTTTGGCACAATGCCCAATGCCAAGCCAAGCTTGATGTACTGTGACCAAACTGTCTGACAACAAAATGTGAACGCCGCCTTTCTTTTATTTAACCATTAATATTGAGCAATGCCGCCCTGACTCATTAGGAAGAGCATTTGAGTCCTCGGCATTTTTCGAGTGCTAACCGGGTCACTAGGCGGCCTCTTGGGACAAAGCGAGGCTTTTCCATTGATCCGTTGAGCAGTCCCTTGAGCTAATCCCATTTAGGCACCCTCTAGCGTGTCATCTCCGAGCGATGAACAGCCAGGCTTTGCAAGTTTCATCTTGATCGGTACCTCGACAATAAGTAAACTGGAAGCTTGCTTTTCTATTGAGTCTTGGCAGAGCGCTGAATAGGTTTAGTGGTTTTTAGAATCAGTTAGCACAGCGCATGCAACCAGTGTAGCGCCATGATTGTCACAAATGCCCAATGCGGTGGATTTAAACATTCACATGTATATATTAAATTCCTAAATAAATGTCTACTTCATAAAATGCCCAATTCCGGGAGTCCAAGGTTGTAAGCGTCTAGACGACGGGCTGACGCTGATACGCTACTCAAAGAGTAAAGCCTAAACTGCTGTGTGAAATGGTAGGGCTGCTGTGGATAACAGGACGTGTATTTGAACTGACAAAATGTCTTTTACGGCGCATACTTTGATCAGAAAAATTATTTCCTTTCCGTGTATACGACAAGCATAAACAAATGTCCAACTTGGGCACGCATAATCAGACTGTGACCTGCATCTGTTTTTCTCTATATAATTGATCTTTTAGAATTCGAGTAAACAATGCTCTCTGCAAGCCCAATGACTCAAAAAGGGTGCACCTTGCCACTGCTATATTTAGTTTACGCTTTGGATGCAAAACACTATTTATCAGCCAAGATAAGCACCTCAATTACGCCGGTGGCTTAAAGATTTACCCTGAATCACGTGTATACAGTCGCGTTGCTCTTTGGTTTTCCAAAAAGAACATGACACTCAGTCTGCTAACAAGTGTGCCACCTTAAAGCACGGCAATATAGATTACCATTATGAAATCAACTCGTGTGTATTCTGTATTGCCACTGTGAGAGTTCTGAAGGTTTGAGTTACGATTGACCTCGATTTCAGTCGGCGACTGACCTTAACCTCTGTCATATCATAAGGGATCCATACATCACGTGGCACAAGACGCTCATAATTGATAAGCTGCAATAAACTGCAATCTCACTGTAAACTAAGTGCGACATATATGTGTTTCTAACTACAAACCTTCTAACACATCAGCGAACATTCGGTTTCAACGTAGCTCACCGCCTCATCAATGTCCTGAGCAGATAGCCTAAAAAGTCGCCTACCGGTGAATATGCCTTAAAAAGTCGCCAACGCGGAGCGGATCAGTATGATCTATTAAATATTTTAAAAAGCTCGTTTTTGGGCTGACCCTCAGCCTACACTTACCGCTCAAGGAATCGCTTCCGCATTGCTTTGTACGAAGGACTCCATAGATACAAATTCGCAACGGCGGGAATCAAACCCGTGCATATTTGTATCTCCTCCGGTCGCAAGGCGCACACCACACGAATGCACCACGCCACCGGACTCGACGCAATGTCCTATACCTCTAACGAACTGGGGCGAATGGATTTGGCTGGGCAGTCTTCTATCGTTCATGCGTGCGCTTAATGACGCTAACAAATCCCTTGGCGAAATATGCTCAGCCCAACTACGTTGACTTCGTGGCTGTAGCACATAATCTCTCTTGCCCCATTATGCAAGCAGGAATGCCCTCTATTACACGCTATTCCTATTTATGGATAGACGGATGGATGGATTTATTACTCGCCAAACATGTATGCCTTTATACACATGTCTCTGATATTACCATTATCACGATGCGAACGAGTCTCTTGCTAAGGGTATAATTGTTATAACATGCCTGTTATAATTAGGTTGTGTGACAATGTACTGTACGTTCTACCGGGTATCGCTTGCGCCACGACGTTGATGACGACAACCTTGCAGGACACGCCTTGTATGTATTGTCCTGTTTCATGACGAGAGAGCTAGCGTACCAGTTATAACTCCACATCCCATGGCGTCCTCCCTCTACAGTTCGATGAACTGAGATGACCTCGCACCGTACACTACCTGTAACCATTTCTAGCTTAGCATTTGTAATGCCATTACAACAGCAACTGCTACTTCTTACTACTACTACTACTACTACTACTACTATGATTTCTACTACAATAACGATTACTTTATGTTCTTGTTTGGTGAGAGCCTAAACTGTACCTTTATCCATGCACACCTGGGCTGTGGGTAGTGTGGGACCCGGCTGTGCCGATGTTGTTGGATGCGGCATAATACTCACTAAAAAGCGTGTCTCATCTTAAGAGGCATTCACGATAAAGTGAGGCACTGTTCCTCAATAATATTTCAGCTCCTATTTCAACCATCATGTATACAACAACAACTAGTAAAGTAAAGTTTTCGGGCTGACCCTCAGCCAAGATTTAACGTCCACGGAACTGTTTTTTACATTGCTTTATAGACGGACCCCCATAAATACAAATGTGCAGCGGTGGGGTTCGAACCCGCGCACCTATGTGTCTCCTCCGGTTGCGAGGCGGAGACTTAATCCACTACGCCACCGGGCTCGACTATACAACAACAACTACTACTACTACTACCACAACCACTACGATTACAACTACTACAACAACGACTCTCATTTTCTATAATTCGACTACTACGACTGCTACTGTTTGATTACTACAACACTCACTGCTACTTCGTTATTCTGCTGTTCCTTTGTGATTCGCTGATGGCGGTAATGATGACAATCCGGTAGCAGTCACAACTCCGGCTTCGTTGGCGCAGCATCAGCAGCAGCAGAAACGGCGGTAGCGGAAGCTGCATTAGTATTAAACGCGTCTACTGCGGCTGCTGCTGTATGAAGCCGCCGTATAGCCGTCGATCTAGCAGTTCGATAGATAGATATATCTATAGAGGAGTGCAGAGGAGACCTGCCAACAATGGGCTGCGCGCGCCATGCCAACATCCCTAATCAACGAGCGGGGGGGGGGGGGGGGAAATACCGAAGCCGCTCTCCTCTCTGGCTGCGTGTCGATGTCTTCTTCCGACAGGCTGCTCATCTGTATGTACGTATGTATGTAGGTATCTGTTTATCATCCCACGGTCTGGGCTGCACCGTACATTTCTCCCGTTATTATTATTGTTATTATTATTACTACCACCATCGTCGTCGTCATCATCATCATCATCATAATCGTTGCCATCATGAATCGATTCCGATTCGATAGGGTTGGCGCGACTACAATAAGCCCCTACTGCTGGGCCTTTCCGCCACCGGGACAGCCCAAATGTGAATGAGTTCATCACGCACATCCTTAGGCACACAATACACACCCACCCACCTACACAGACGGCAGAGATAAGAAGCTGATTCGATTTGTTTCACGCGGATAGCTAGCTGGCAAATAGGACGACAGACAACAATGATGGACGTGCACAATTCAAGAAGACAGCTCAAAGATACTTCGTCCTAGAAACTAGATACACTTGCCCACCTCAGCTGTTTGACGTCAGCACAGAACGATGCGTGCAAATGATAGAGGACACGTTTCGGCTGCAATTGAGGGACTGACCATCGTGATGTGCGGAAGTACGGTTTGCCTAGATTCTAGTTATACAGATATATATATATATATATATATATATATATATATATTTATATATATGAAAACAGTTATTTTAAAATGCTATTTTAGCTCACAAATTGATTTGTTTTATGCGACCGTTGATCTAAGGCAGGCACATTCTGTTATGACCTCGCTTTACCAGCTAGTTAAAAACTCTTTGCAACTGTTGTTGCGCCTGTTGCTGCTGTTGAAATTACGGACGCAGACGGTCTCTTCCCAATAAAAGGGAGTATGAACAATGAACTGACGTGCAACACGTGGGGTTTACGCGTGCAACAAATGGTCTAAATGGAATTCAGCAAAAAACCTGTTGCAAAAGTATACTTGTAATGCAAACTCACCTGGCGGCAGCCATGAGTAAAATTGCCGTTATCAATTTTCACTGCTATGATGAGTTTTATTTAGACAAGTGCGTGCAAAGCTCAGTCTCGCTTAGTGCTAGGGCGGGGCAGTAGCGTACTTGTGAACCCTATTGCATCTTAGCAATATTATGCTGGCCGCACTATTCAACTATTTTGCGTCCTTTTTAAACGGTGGCAGCGGGTTCATTTGATTCATTTACAGATGGAAAAATGTCCGAGGAACCTATCGTGTCGTGTTTTTGCCAAAGTCGTGATAATTGGACAACCACAACATACTTAAATAGCAAGCGACCTATCCGACAGGAGCTATTGCATGGATGGCTGATAGCTGGAATACAAATATTATACTGAAATATGTTTATATTTCATTGTTATATTTTTCACCACGGTAACAATTTGCATTACCGTGGTGATAGCATCAAAATGAGCTCAAGCGGTGGCGCAGCTTCTCGATCGCAAAACAGCTGTTGAGAAAAAAAACGGTCGTCTAATTGGAGAAATGTTTCAGCGCACCCATTTCGAATACTAGTAAACCTACATCCAGCAATGTCAGCATTGTAGTTAGTATTTAGTGTTCTATATATAGTACTTATATATCATCAAGAGGAAGGTCCAAAAATACAAAAAAAGAAAACCAAGAAGCAGAAGAAACCAGAGGCAAGTTGATGTCAAATGAAGACCAAATTGGAAACCACTAACCTTGTTCCTACACCTCACCTGCAAGCTCCCTGGATTTGTGGATGGAGTGTCCACTATGCTCAAAAGCCTGAGTCGGCTTCAAAAGCCCTCGCAGAAGTGCAGACGCTAAAAAAAGTCGGATCAGGCGCGTAGCGGTGGCCCGCTTGGCCCGTTGACGACTACGGCAACAACAACAACAACAACAACAAGAGCAACAATGATGACAAGGACTGTTAAGAAATCGTTTGCCTTTGGAAACTAAGAGACAAACAGGCGTTACAAATAGCGTCCGAGAATTGATCGTCGTCGGGAACGACCACATTTGCAGGCGCTTGTCGGCCCAAAATCCCCTCTTGATCTCTTCCGCCTTCCCCCGCTCTTGCTGCAGAGTAAGAGAGGTGCTGCTGGAAGGTTGACGAAGACGGGCGTACCGAGAGGCTTCTTGCGACCTCCACGCTTGTCCCGTCATTGGGCTGGACACAGTGGAAATTACTTCTTCTCGACGTCGGCTAAGAATAGACGAGCAGACGAGAATTGACCTCTGCAGCCCCGAGGCAATGAGGTATTTGAGGGCCACCGGCTATTCGGGAGGAGGAGGAGGCCCGCACCTACCCTCTACGCTCTAGGTGGGCTAAAGTCTTTATTCTCGGCCAGCGCTCTGGCGCAGCCTTTTCTCTGACGTGCCCCCCCCCCGCTTCCTCTCCGCAAACTACTGATCCGCACCCCATTTCCAGCGGTCAACGGCGATGGCAACAGTAGCAGCTCTAGCGACTTTCATGATGAAGCCGTCCGACGGCGATCAGCAGGAGCAGAAGATCGAGGTCTACGGACTTTACCGCTAGGCTGGTCAAACGACAAGCTGAGTATTCTTCAAAGGTCGTGTTGACTTAACCCCGTACCCCTATCCTATCTACTACACCTACCACTACAACTTCTATCTCCACAACTGTCTGTAGCACTAACAGTCATTACACACCTACTCGTTGACTGGCATACACTCTCCGAGAACCATCGCGCTAGTCATCATGTAGTTCTGGTAACGGCAACGCGCCAATGAGCCTAAGTTTAGTTTTTGTTTTTTGTTTAACAAAAGGACTTACAAGGCTTCACGGATACACGCATACACATATCGACTTTGTTTGAGGCAATCTAGAAGACTATATTAAAACTGCCTACCTACTAAAGCTGGCGGGTTCCCTTCACACGTCGACTGAAAGCGGAAGAGTGAAAAGTTACACCTTATCCAGCCATACTCGCCCAACCATCTGCCGGTAGCAATGCGGGAGTAGCTGCCGCCACTGCATGTTAGCTTGCCCGGATTTAATTGGAATAGGCTACATGCAGCTCAGCTGTTGCCTTTGATGCCTCGCTAGCAATGGGTTGTGACGTATACTTTTTTGCATAAAACAATGCCTCATTATATTTTGCTGGCAACACCATTTGTCCAGAATTAGCGACACGATAGTTACCTTCTATGTTCTCATATTTCGGTATCTTTATATCTCTCTCTTCTCCTGTTCTGGCTTACAATATATGCGCTTGCCTTTTATGTCTTCACCTATGTCTCTCTAAGCCTTCTCTTTGCCCTTGTCTCGATCAGTGAAGTTTACGCCGCTGTTTTGTGATTATACTTGAACGAATATCAGCTGGATGGTTCGTAACGACTGTGTCATTACCTTTTGCATTACCGTTTGCATACGGCGACGCTTGCGTTGTCAAAGTTACTAACTACGACAGGTGAGTCGAAGGGCGGAGGCCAACCGGGGTGGTGGATAGGCTCGTAACTGCCCATTGCAGAAGCCACCTAATGAGCTTTGGAGAGCGCGGGCACTTGTGCACCAGCGCGTAGGAGCATCAAGCTCCTTCTACGTGCCTGGCTGATGAAAGCCTGGCTGGTAGCCTAACCTGAATGGGCCGCCCCTACCATTCTCCACCACCATTGGTCGGCTGCCACTGCCCGGCCCAGCCGCTTTTCACGATCGCCGCCCGCCGCCTCTTGCTCACAGAATGGGACGGTTTCAGCTCGTTTAGTCGGGGGCAGTCTCTTCTCTTGTTTGTCGCTTGGCCGTCGCTTCTTGGCTCCCTTCCTTTGGTCTGGCCGGTTGATGTGCACACTGTCTATCATCTATGTCGTCTATACCGACACTGTGTGTCAATCTATGTCGTCTATATCGACACTGTGTTTCGATCTATGGGCGCAGATAGATAGATCATCGATGCTCCATACACCCTGGCCGGCGTTTTAGCAAAGCCCATGGCGATTCCCCATCGCCCCTCCCCCCAACTCCTTCGTCAGGGGCAAAACTGTTTTTTGTTATTATTACGCCTGTCGGTGGGCTCGTTCCGCCTAATGCGGAGCACTCTCTAACGAGAAGGACAAGAAAAACAGGAGGGAGGGCAGAGGGGGCGCGGCAAATGAACGAACGCCAGCAGCTAGCCAACAACGACACAATTCCAATCATTGTTCCTGCATCATCCATCTGTCGAAATTTGTCCTGTGTCCAAATAAGCGTGGTGAGCAGCGGCATCATCCAGTTGACGATGGCAATGCTGCTTCTGCTGCGACTGCTGTCGACAACCTATCTCCACTCTTCCCAGCCGCTGTTCCTGCCGTCTGGTATCGGTAGCATGGGCATGGCGACGTTCGCTGCGTTGGGTAGATGTTGCACGATGTCACTACGAGTATTAGCAACAACACCAGCTGACTATGTAATAACACCTGACCCAGCGACTGCCTCGCTAGTTGGCTGACTGGCTGACTAGCTGTAAGAAGCATAGCCCCATGCATCATGTGCTGGCTGAAGCTCTCCCCCCCCCCCCACTAGTCGAGGAGGCAATGACGTGCGCGTGTGTTGTTGTTGTTGTTACATCGTAATCATCATAGCCGTTGGCAAGTGAAGAAAGACATCGGGCGTGTGACGGGGGCCAGAGGCAGGCGAGAGCCCACAAGACGACAGGCACAAACACAGAGGCAGTTCCCTCTATTCAGTAGGCGTTCGTCCCCACTGGCGTTCAGTGGGGGAGAACTTAGATGGGGGGGGGGGGTGGTTCCACCGCCGTCGATTAGTACCCGAAGCCAAATATGGTCCACGTTGATGGGTGGGTTCTCCTACTGATTTTCCGGTTTTGGGACGGTTACATGGCTAGCTAGACGATGACGAGACTGACGATGATACCACTGCGTAGATCGTAGTGCTTTTTCGGGTTAGAGGAAATGGGCTGTTCTAGTTTCCTTTCTTCTTCTTCTTCTTCTTCCTCATTATATGATCGCTATTGCGGTAGTAGTTAATACTGAGGTTGTTGTTAGTGTCGCCGTTGTTGTTGTTGTTGTTCCACCGCGGTAATCTGTAGCTTGACCTGGCAACAGTTTAATACGTAAAGTTTCTAAAATAACGACGATAACGGATTTACGAGTGCTGAACGCAACAACACGAAAGCAGGTCGCCAACTTAAGACTATATAGCATGGAGGTTTCTGTGCACGGTTCGTGTCGCGTTTCTGCTTACTGATCACGCACCTGCTACTGCAAGCAGCCAGTGAAGCGCTTTTTAAGGCGAGCTATTGTAGTACTCATAAGAAACGCCGCCACAGCAACACCCCGCCTCTCCCCAGACGAGCGTAATCATGTAGGTTGCGCTGACGTGAGGTAGTTAGTCTTGCGAATGAAAGCGATTAGGGACATAGTAACGGCAGTAGCGTCGGACAGGCATCTCGCCACTTTTTGTCATACCCCTTCACATTGCTGCGCTCCCATCCCTTAACTGCACCTTAAGCACCTCTATTGAACGACAATATTTCCACTGGAACTGACGATGGAATTTAATGGCATTCTTCCTGTGTCTGTCTCACTCTCTGAACAACGTTGTGACGTTTCAGACGGTCCAGCTGTTTTCCCTAGTCTTAGGCCCTGAACGTTCCCAGCGGATTTTCAGGAGCGTCTCGACGGCCGCCTCGCTCAAAGAGTTAAAGAGTAGAGAGTGCTCCAAAAGCGCTCCAACTGCGACAAACCCACGCCACGCCTGCAAATTTTCCCTGGTATTTTCAAGCTTGACTTTGCATTACCCTATTAGACTTTGTTCGACATGGAGACCGTTTTGCTTAAAATGTTGTTTGCACCTAAACTCATGTTGATCTCTGTGTCAGTCATACATAGCCGATACGAGTGCCTACCACAAACAATGTTGTGCTAAACAGTTAAAACTGCATCGACAAGCGGCAGCGATGTAGCCTGCTGCCGCTTTCTTTCTGAAACCACAAATGAGCGTGTCCGCGAGAGAGCATTCAGAAGTTCATACGTTGTAGTGTGCATTGGACTCATCTCTGAGTCGTTCCAGAACACTAGGTCTCTTGACATAACTGCTAAGAACTAGTTTTTTCGTATGATTACATCGGATTAGAGCTTACTTAATTGTGTGGTAATGTTTAGGCTTTGAAACGTCGATATTGCACTACAATTGAATAAGCTTGAATTGTTTATTCCTAGAAACAATTTTCCAAGTGTATGCACACGTGCGGTTTGTTCATGCAAGGAGGATTTGCTTGGCATAGTTGTCATAACCATGCCAAGAAGTTTTTGGAACAATATTTGTTTAATACCGGCTGAATGCCTTCTAGAATGTATATTAGAAGGTACCCATATATATATATATATATATATATATATATATATATATATATATATATATATATATATATATATATATATATATACATATATAGATATATATATGAATATGGTGAATCGTGGTGGCGTTCGCCGTCGTCGAAGCGGTTCGACAAGTAGGCAGAATCGATCTCCCTTAATCAATCAACCTCCCTCCGACGGCGGGAACATTGAGGTGGAGGAGGGGTCATTGTGAAGTGGGGTGTTTGCAGGCCAGCCCCGTCGACGTTTGAATTGCTGGCGCTTTTATTGGGCCGTCTGCTCGCTTTGTCGAACTGGCAAAAGCGCACAAGACGACACGCAAAATTAACCGCGACGAGGGTGCGCCCGCTTGCGGCTTGTGACGCCGATAACGCCACTAGTCAATTTGCATAAATAATACTCAACAACAAAACAGTAAGCCACGAGCGATGACTCTTCGTATGTAAATATTTGTTAGGAACGGCAGAAACTGTGACGATAGTGTTTTTTGGTGGCAGTTGTTAATGGCCTGTGACATGCTTTACTTTAACGCTGTGCCCGAAAGCCCCCTTGTATACACACACACGCAATGAATGCATATAATTCGCTTTTCAGCAAAATCTATATAAGCGCGAAACGCTGTCTTCATGGTTGCAGTGGTTGTTTGCTGGAGCACATTGTGCTGGGAGGCTAGACGACCGGATGACGTGAAAAGTTACAGGTATACTTAACGGTCCAAGAAGTAACCGAACACTTATTTAAAGTCGGCTTACTTGTAAGGTTAGGTTACGTCCAGTACAAAAGTGTTCAGTTGGACTTGCGCTAAACGGTGCTCTCAATAGAGATATGCTCCGAGCACCGCCTAGAATTCGAAATTTTTTTTAAGGAGGTTGTCTTTAATTTAAGACCATCCTTCGTTTCCTACGGGCTTGGAACTTACCGTGAAGTATATCTTTAATGCACCGAGGGTCGGACATATTGAGATATCTAGGGTTTCCCCAACACTCCTTGTGGCAGCATGGCCGCTGACTCTATGCGGTATGATTCATCATCTATTCTCAATGAGTATCGTTTAAAGAAAATTCGATTAACAACAGGGATCGAACCGGCGACACCCCGGTAAAAGCGGTAAACGCTCAGACATCTGCCAATCATTGTCAGTGCGTCTGTTGAGGGCCATTTTTAAACCGTCTGGACATTGCGGTGATCTTAGAAGCTCTGGTTTCCTCTCTGTGACCTGTAAGGCAGGAGGGAACATACGTAATTACTATCTGTGTCACATGCTTGTTGCAGATGCTATCCGGAGTAAGGCGCTTTGCTTCACCGAAATTGTCATATGCCATTACTCATTGTCTCTCCAGTGCCGTTTCTCGCTTGCCCCGTCTCGAACGGTAAATGTCGGCAGAGCAGTTAAGATAATATTATGTGTACTAGAATTGCTTGGAGGTTACCGTAGAGAAGTGTATTTTTTTTATTTAAGTCCTTTAGCTGTACATATAATTTTTGACGCCGACTTGATTCGGCTACAACAGAAAGGGGAGTCCCTTGCCCGTAGGCAATGAACCAATTATCGACGCGGCGTTTCCGCGTTTAATTTCAACTGATATTCTTTGTAGCAACAACCGCATGCCCTTCTATCGCCGGTTGAAGCGGCGACTCAGGATCCCAGCTCCGTTAGAAAGCTCTTTGTGATTTTTCCCATTGGGCCTAATGTCTTGAAGGCGATTGGTTGCACGATGAAGTTTTGCTCCAGTTCACGATACTTTGCCAACTTGCGATCTCCAGCAAGGCGAGCGGCTGCTCCGACCTCCCGGCTGGTATGGCGAGCATACGAAGCGGCCAGCGTGCAAGACACGGTGGCGTCGTACGCGAACCAGCGACCTTCATTCTATGGAACTAGAGTCAGGCCGTCCGGACGCAGTTGGCTGTTGACCGTAGAGTCATTCGCTCACTACCGAACACGATGATCTTATATGCGAGATATTGCGGAGCCACATGGTGGGGTTTCTGCTCCACTTTCTAAAGCAGTCATTCACCCTCTAGGCGCTTGTCTTGCTGTTTGGGCTTCTGTAGTGCTCGTCGGTAGAAGGATTTCATTGCTGCGCAAAGTTGCTCTTTTCCTTGCCTAATACGGGCAGGGCTTGGTTGCGTTCAGATGTCCATTATTTCCATCCTCCTTGGCGCCGTATCGCTGCCTTCACTAGATTCAGGTGCTGATGGTCAGTGGCTCGTTATAGTTCTCGACATCCTGTCATTTTCAATTAGCCGATAGGGTAACGGCGCTTTTTTGCAGGCGATGCGTTTTTGTTAGTCTGACATTGATTTTCACCCTACTGACGTTTGTAACGCGACGCATGGAAAAGTGATATGACAGTGAAAGCTGCTACAAGAAACAGGGGAACAACCCCACAAGAGGCTAAAACAGAGAAGAAAAGACAAGGCCTAGTGAAGACTATTCATCTATCTATTTCTCTTGGAAAGTGGACTGTTGAGTAAGCTCCTTCCCTCAATTGGTAATCCAGAAAAAATGTCCAGGTAAAAGAAACATGAACATTGAATGAACCGTCTTACTTATATTAGTCGCGAAAACACAGACAGTTGATTGTCCCACGAAACATTTACATGTTGGTATTTTTTTATGATTTTGCAAGTAAGAAGCATATGCATACCCAATATGAGTGAAATAAATAAGATGATGAAATGATGCAGTTTAAGAGGGGAGGCAAGATCGCGGCTACCGATACCCTCTTTCTAGCCAGTGCGTCTTTAGTGAATGTTAAGAGGTTTAAACCTGCTGATCTCCAGTAACTGTCGAGGCTTCAAATGCAGGATTTTGACAGCTCAAGCAAATGAATATTCTCACAGTTTGTTCTTAGCGATGACCTATCGATGCGTATGGGCTTCGGTCAATCGGCATGATGGTGGATTGAAGTTAATTTACTTAACATAGGAGCGCCATGGAGCTCTATAAGCGTTAACATTTTGCTTAAATAAGAAGAAGACGATTGAGGCTATTATGCGACAACATTGTAAATTCGGTATTCTAGTTGATGGCATTTCTATCACGCATAAAGAGTTAGCACTTTTACTTCTAACGCACTGCAAGTCAACACAAAGTGTACACACTTCGAACTCAGATCCTCCAGCCGAGGGTCGGTAGGTGTCGCTGTGACCATGCAGATGGCAATTACAGCTCGCACATAATTTTTTTAGACGAATCGCAATATCACTTTAGTGCAGCGCTTGCGACTATTGAAGCTTTAAGAGAAACAATTCCTGCACCCACTACCGGCCCCGGTAGACTGTCTGACCGCGCGATGAATTTATGTGCCGTCCCGTAGATTAACAGATATATCAACCGCTGCAGACTCCCCGCCAAATACCTACAATATGGAACAATATTTTCCGCGACATCCATTCTGGAAACTCAGTTCTATTATACTTTTTTGCTGCAGCTATCGTGTTTGCTGCTAGCTACTGCAATTTATGCAGCTATAGACTGCATATATTTTCAATATATTTGTCGGTCTATTATCATGTTCTAGGTATTGTAAGAAATATTATGTTCTAGGTATTGTAAGAAATATCATGTTCTAGGTATTGTACGAAATATCGTGTTCGAGGTATTGTAAGAAATATCATGTTCTAGGTACTGTAGGCCTTGTTCAAGTGCATTTGGGAAACATCTAGATACGAACATATTAAATTTTCGCTTTTGCTTCACATGTCGATCGCTTTATTATTTCCACTCCGGTTCGTCGGTCGACGTTTGTAGTCACGGCAATGAGCACGACGCCAGCCAATGAAACCTTGTTCCGGCCAAGGCTCGGCCACGGGCCAGCTACCGTTCGAAAGATGCGTTTCGAGGGTCTCGAGGAGACAATGCCAGTACGATTCTGTCGGCTATTGCAGCTGTTACCGCTTTGCTGTATCGCCATCCTTGCTGCTTCGACTCACGATACCGGTACATGATTACAGATACACGCGCACACACACGCAAACATACACTCATAGACACAAAAACACACAACCACCAGTATAACAATAGTAATTGCAGCAAAAATCTAATAACAACAACGAGAGCAACAGCAACAACGCAGATTATACGTTGTGCCAAGCCGCCTCCTCGCGGCTGGCTATCACACTGATAATTGGCACAACCTGCAGGTTAATCTGATTCGAGGACCTCGTGTTGTCGTCGTCGTCGTTGTCATTGTTGTTGTTGTTGTTGTTGTTGTCGTCGTCGTCTTTGTCGTCGTTGTTGTTGTTGTTGTTCCTCGATTTCCCCTGCTATTCGCCTACTTACTGTTGGATGCCAACTGAATTGGGCATGCTTGTTGCTTACAACGCAAGAGGATGCCAGTTATTGGGCCGTCGAGGGTCTACGACAATCATTATCAGCAGCAGCAGCAGCAGTAGCGACAACTGTTACAAGCTTATCGCAGGATCCCTGCAGGACCTGCAAAGGCAGGTCATCGACATCTACGTTGAGGGCACCAACAGACGCTTCTAGCAGCTGCGACATTATCACTTCCCCAAGTACTCCAGTCGTTTGGTGACTTGCTTGTTTTTTTTCTCCCTCTCTCGCTCTCCGTCTCGTTTCTTCTCCCACTTGCTCTCTTCTCGGCGGTAAGCGGCGGTGCGTGTCTGCCGACGGGTGTTCCAGACTATATAGAATGTACATAAGTGTGTGTATGGGCAGAGAGGGGAACTCTGCAACGTAGAGAACGAAGGGCGTTGCAGCGGTTGATCGGCAGGGCTAAAGAAGAAGAAGACAACGTCGTTGGAAAACACGACTGTGTGCCCCCTCATGTGTGCCCCTTGTTGTGCCCCCTATTTTCCGTTGTACTTCTTCCTCTTGTGCTGCCACTTCGTCCGCTGTCTCTGCCCGGGCATGCCTGCTTTCTTTGCTGCTATGTCGTTTGTTGTGTGCCTTATGCTTCCCAAAAAGGGGCTAAATGTTCTGGAAAGGGGAATCCTTGTTGATCGGCCACCGGGATTGGCCGCCAGCGCCCCCGCCGCCACCTACTCGATGGTCCAGCATAGCAAGAGACGCCAGTGGGGGGGGGGGAGCTGGACCGAGATATGCTGGCTAACAACGGGGTAGTCTCAGCGGCACTGCCATTAGTGGTTGGCCCGTTGGCTCATCATCGACGAGCCCGGCCGGCGGTGGTGGTGGTGGTTTACTTGTTGACGCTGTGCCCGCTTCTGCGCACACAGTCCGTGCTCCTCCTGCTTCCTGCTGCCGCGGAAGAGCAGCAAGAAGGAAGAAGAAAAAAACCCAACAAGAACAATGGGGAGGAAAACGGGAAGCAGGCGAAAGTAGCAGAGAGTGAACGAATAGCAAGGAACAAAGAAACGGGTAAGAAGAAATGGATGGAGGCGCGCTGGGGCTAGTAAGGCGCAGAGAAGGACGGCTGCTGATGCACCCCCTTGCCCATGGACGGGGACTGTGTCACTGTGCCGCCCCTGGCCTGGTGGCCGGCCCTATCGCCGCCCCTATCGCCGCGGTAGGACAACGACGATCTAACGAAGCGTACTGTACAGGACGTCATCATAGCGACACGAAAACGAAACAAGCCAATGACTGTGTGGTGTGGTGCAGCTCCGCTGGCTGCTGTGGTTAGAGGCTACATCGTAATAAACAAGTCGTCTTTGCTCGTAGTCGACTGTTGATGTCGGCGCGGTAGAGGCGGGCCCGGTTGATCCGGGTGGCCCAGCTTAGCGGCTTTGAACCACTGCGCTCGCTTGCCGCCTCTATTGGTTCGACCGCCCCCAAAGTGGCGGTCGAAGTTTAAGAACGAGTAGTGCTAAAGCAGCAACAACAACAACAACAACAACATAGTCAGCAGCAAAACCATTAGCAACAAATGTAACAATAACAATTGCATTGCCATTTTTACTAACCACCAACATGCGCAGTGAGAACAGCAACAACCAGAACTTGTGGAAAGAAAACAGCAGCCACACTGAGAACGGCACTAACGAGAACAGCGGAGAGAGACAACAACGACAGCAATAAAACGACGACGACGACGACGGCAACAATAATACCAACAACAATGGCACGTTATATTATTTATAATCAGACGCGGTGTGATTGTCCCCGGTGTGAGTGTGACCCCCAGCATTACATTCTATGTAATTACCTTAGAGGGCTAGAAAAGTTATTTTTTCCAATATCTACACGCGGTCTGTTCCAAAACCCGATGGGTTTTATATGTTTTTAGCCACATATGGATTTTTTTGACTTTGTTCAAAAATGTTGCATTTTTATTCAGCCCCTTTCTAGTAAAACAAATTCGTAGTAAGAAAAGGCTCACATACAAGTTCAACATAAAAATAAAACCAAGCGTGGAACCCGAGTGTTCCACCAAAGTGCGCCATATATTTTTGATGCGTCAATTGTACAGTCCTAGATTGTTTTCCGTTCACAGAATCGAAGCTGTGATTGAGCAGGTCAGGAGTCGGCAAATTACTGCACATTAGCCACACAGGATACGCTGCAAAAGCAATAACAACAGTAACACAACGACAACAACATGGAAACTATCATAACCATAATAAAAAGCAGAACGACAGAACAATTACACCATTAACAACAGCAAAAACAACATTTTTGCATGTAGTGAGACGTTTAAAAGTGTGAAAAATATATTGTTCGTGCTTCTAGACATTTTACATATTTCTGTTTACGAGAACTCAAGCATTGTGAAATTCCAGATCCGTGAATAAACCTCAAATTTAAATATTAAAAACAATAATGACCGACAAGCGCTGAACCTCTTGTCAGTACGTACCAGTACGTCAAGTCGATCAGAAAGCATTGTCACAGATCCTACGTAGTTGCCAGATGATTACCAATTCAGCAAGCATTTGCCGAGCAGCGTTGACAATAGAACTTTTATCAGACGCAGCTGTTAAGGTTAACATAATACCCTGATTAAGGCTTATGACACTGTCTTTTTCCACTGCGGGTAACCTATTGACGCGTATTTTGCGAGCTTCCTCGTCTCGGCTAGATTACCAGCATGATCTGTCAAGTCCGCCCTGTCGTCTACCATAGAAGGTGCCAATGAGTTCGGTGCTAACAATAACTGGCTTCTCCCCGACTGAAGGAGGTAAGAGTTATCCCAACTGGGTGCATGTCATCCTCACCGGAGGGATCCTGGAACTCTAGATAGTCGGGAAATCCGCAAAACCGAAGCGTTCGGTCAATAGTGTCATTAATAGCGGCGTGCCTCACACGCCTTTCGCGGTGCACCGGCTTGACTCCAGATGCGGCGCGAAAACCGTCAGTGTAATCAGACCTGTAAGCTAAGAAAAATCTTGTAAACTGATCTAGTCAGTCCGTGGGACTAATGATCTAGTCTAAAATCAAATATCATAAATAGAACTTTACCCCAGTGATCGATCAAAAATATTTTTTGGGTACGGCTGTTATGCCACTGAGATGTTTCTGTTCAGAATTTTCTCACACTGAAACCGCACATTGAAGAAGATTTTGTGCAAGTAAACCGTATGAGCCACTAATGCTTTTATTGCGACCCGTCGACCTCTCGCAATGTTCCTTTACAAAAACTCATCGCTGCATATGTACCAAACACATTTTTGGGACATCAATAGATATTGGCGACGACCCGACAAACATCATACAGGTGCATACGTACATCGCGTTTACACACAGATAGAGAAGCGCAAACTGCGACCATCATAGCTTTATATTTTTAGCCGAACAGCAAACATCAGTTAAAAACCGAACAACACTATATGGTATATTAAGATAAATAAATTATAGGTATATTGCCCTTGAAGTGTGTTAGGTGACGTTGTTCCTAGTATTAACTCACTTTTCATGAAAGGCAACATATCTGCTCGATGTCAACTAAACAAATGTGAATTGTAAGCACACTTTTTTTATGTGCGCTTTAATAACCTAAGAAGTCAGCGATCAATCACTCTAAAAGCCTTGGATCGCAGCGACGATTCGTAAACGGATCGTTTGCCTGGACGGGTGGTCAAATAAGTGCATGCAAATTCAAATAGCACTCGTCTATTTGACGATTAGTTGCGTTTTTGTTTCTAAAGTATGTATACTGGAAACAATACATATATGACCATATAAAAATTGTATCGCATAAATTTTTTGTGGAAATAAAGGTAACTTTACGTTGTGTAGAGTGTTGTATATTCATGTAATTTGTACGTATTGAAACTGATCTCCTTCAAAAACTGGTCACTGTCGACAAACAGAAATCTTTGTAGCAGTGATATTTTGGTGAAGGAAAAACACGCACAACATGCAGACGATTGCGTGTGTAGGCTCCTTCCACTATAAAGCGTATGTTCCGAAATATCTCCTTGGTGACCGCTCTAAGCCCCCAATTTTCTCCATTCGATTTTCCGCTCAGCTAAGGAATTCGACCTGGCAGGAAACCTTATTTGCATGCACTAGCTCTGAGCTGTTTTTTACAACCATGGCTAGCGCACTGGACACACTGGCGGGCGATTTCCCCTACAGATATATTTTCCAACTATGAATAAATGCATATAGGCGTGTGTCTGCGAAGGCAAGAAGTATCTGCACACTGAGGAAAGCCACAGAGAGTCGACTTAAAATGTCTACCATAACACCGTCAAAAATTGCGTTATCCGCCAGTGAGATGGATTTTAACTTACACTGCACTACTACACAGGAAAGTTTAAAACTTTCTTAGGTCGCTACGTATACAACGGTTTTTATTAGCTTCTATAGCGCTCTAAGGAATAATCATAATTACGCTTTCGCTTCAGTTAAAATTTAGAATCAGGTTGTTCAGGCTAGATATGCGTAGTGATCTCTGGTAGAGCTTTAAGGCTCTCGTAGGTAAAGCCAACGTTGACCAGATCGTCGGCAACTGGCAGTTTTTAGAACCTTAACATACGCAGTGCTGGACGTGGTACTTTTATGCAAAGTTACTCTAGTGGGCCAATATATATATACATATATAATTAAATATGTTTTTAACAGAGGAATACTGGCAAAATATATGATGCACACAGGGCGTCGTTGTTAAAGCCACGGTAGTGTGGGACTCACAAACCTACAAAATCCAGTCGTCCTCTTTGCTCCTTGTCGAGGATGGCTACAGAACTGTCTTCCCGAGATTAGTTCACCGGGCCATTTTATCTTACCAGTTAGGCTGCTCTACTTTGCGCGACAGTTATTTCTACTTCGGAGACTTTGCCTTGCATTCGGGAGGACTGGGTTCGAGACCCAGACCGGCCACTCCGAAATTGCATGTTTTACAATTTAGACAAGGTAAATGCCAGAGTGGCTAAAAAAAATTAGCCATGACATGAAAAAAAACCGTACACGGGCATTAGCCTTACGGAAAATCTTTAAAAAAAAGTAATTCAGGATTCAAGATGGTTCAGAAGCGCCTTTATAATGGCTTGGCATGTCTTGTGCTCAAGGAGCAGCCTTTACTAGCTCGTTTGCGACTCATAGCAATGCTGATACACGAATGCTGCAGAAAGCTTTCGACACCAAAATGTGAGGTGAAGTACAGTTCTTAATTGGTATTGTCAATTTAGAAACCGGCGCAAAGACATCAACAACAACAGTACGCTTAGAAAGACCTTATCTCTTTAACTACATGAACACATTGGCAAAATCAGAAAATGTTTGACAAAAGTCGTAACTTGGTACTAGAGAAACATCAAAAGAGCTCAGGATTTTACTTGACCCTGTTGTTAAATGATCTTTTTGGAAGTGAGACGTCTTCCAGCACCATACCATCCAGATCAAACTCGCTAACAAATTCGCCGCGCTCAGCTGTTAAGATATATTATTTCTGTTACAACGGGTTGTCGCAGAAGATAGGTCACGGATTTACAATTATAACAAAGGGGCGCAATCTTGGTGCCTCAAAAATGCACCAAGACCCAACAACAAAATTGAACAAGGATTGACTAAGGTAAGGCAGCTTTATGCACTTGTTTTTCAATCACTAAACTCGTTCACTACGAGTTTTTTTAGTATGTGTTTCGAGAGTAATTAAGTAGTACTACCGTGAAATGTAAAACGATTGCGTGAACCGGAGACTCTTTTTCTAGGTTCGTAACTTCTAGATTTTCCTAACTGACAACACTTTAAACTTAGTTTTTATTTTCCTAGTTTTAGAGCTTTCTAAACCCCGTATTTGATAGAGTTAGCTTTTTATTATGTTTCTTCCAAAAGCAAAGCTGTATATCTAAAGGGATTGGAAAGCCGTAGTGTGCTATGAGCTTCTGCAGAGCAACGAGACGATTAACTGTGAAATGTACTGTCAGTTGCTCGACAGTTTAAAGCATCCTCAAAAAGTATCACGAACTGGGCAATCATAGAGATCTCATTAGCACGCCTGCTTACATACATCTATAGCCATTTTTAAAAAAAGCATCTGTTAAAAAATTATTTTTGATTCTACACTGCCCTACGCCCGGTTTACGGACTTAGAACTCATCGTGAAGTATACCCGTATTTTCAAGGCATCAAGAGCCGGGCATCGATATGCTTTAATCACGCAATCTGATATTTTCTTGTCAATTACTATTCTGCTAATTTTAAGACGTGTACGTAAGCCGAAACGTCATCCGTCTTAGCTTAACCAAAAAACGCACGCATCAGTACACTTTTAAAAGTTTTAAAAAAGTACAGTTTTTTCTATCATATTCGCCCAAGGAGTATTTTAACAGAATTAGCATGAGATGTTTTACCCCATCCACATTATAGTTCTTCTTTAGATAATAACATTTAAAAAATTATAGTGGTAATATTTTTGCGTCTAAAAACGTAAGATTTGGCAAGAATAGAATGTTCTCATTAAAGGAGTGCTGCACAAATATAATAGAAAAAAAAAAACATTTTCTTATTCCTAGTTTGTTTGATGACCTGAAAATGTACTTGAATGCGTGCGCTTCCTTAGCCGAGCTAAAATGACAGACTTTTTGACTTACGTGGACGTCCTAAAATAGGCTGAAAGGTATTCCATAACAAGATGCCATAGGTTAGCATTTAAGTGATTTATGCGAATCAATTGATTGATTATTGACAAACATCGTGGAGGGCGTTGCATACGGCCTTCTAATTGGCCAGAAGTCTTTTACCTGAACAAGGTGACGACTTCTGACGTCATTCAACATATATATGGTGTAACTCTCTTTGGTTGTGGAGCCGGCCGAAGTGGTTTGAGAAACTTAGTTTGGGGCGTTTGCTCGGACTGGTCGTCAAGTTGCTGGATGGATGCCTGTGGGAAGCGAACGAGGAAGTTACTCCAGGTGAATACTATTACTCAGAAAAGAGGAGAATCGCTTTGACCATACTGCCAAGCCAAGGTGCTCACAAGGAGCAGAGGAACAAGTGACGGGCGACATGACACCGGAATGCGCATAGAAAAGAATGCCCAATGTATAGGAATGCGAAACGTACAAAGAAGACGACAACTAGTATGCATGATGTTACACGTAGAAACTTAACTATTGCTTATATATATATATATATATATATATATATATATATATATATATATATATATATATATATATATATATATAGGGTTTCTCATAACAATATGCACATATTTTAAGCTTTGGTAAAGCTCGGCACGAATTTTTTTTTCTCCAATGAATGGAGGGGGCGGAAACGTCTTGTTTGGGAAAAGGGATGAAATTTAGAAAAGTAGCCATTTTGCCTTTGTATCTCACATTTTTGTGCAAAATCTAAAAAGTTTGCAGAAGAACCTCTAAACGCAAGAAGAAACCGATCGTACCGGCGTGTCCGGCGGAAAATTCTGCATTATGAAAGAAACTTCGCTAGCTTACGTAGCGAAAAGCAAATAGCCAGATTAAGGAAAGTCATAAGAAGCCGATAAGTTGTTATGTCTTACGTCAACGCTTTCACGTGCAGAACTTTAAACGGTTGCCAAATATACGCTAAAAGACCATTTCCGGGCAATATCATATTGTATGCCCATCATTTTCGTACCGAAGTGATGGTGCTGCGCGACGTAGTTGCCGAGCAACTAAGCTTTTTCGACATTATTAGCGTGCATTGAGCGGCTCAAGCATGCACCCAATCTCTTTCTCTCTATGTTGTTCTCTGCACACGAACTACATTGTGCATAGGCTACGGTGGAGATTTGAGGCCATTACGGCCATGACGCTGCTGCTGCTGCTGTATCTGCTGAACTCGCTCAGCATTACCGCTCACGTGATATCATCAGGTGTCGCATGATCGAAAACACTCCGATGCCTACCGATCGAGAGCACTCCAATGATGACCGAGAATTAAAAATCACTTTTTTTTTACAGAGGTCGTTTTTATCGATGATGACCTGCAAAAACACGCCCGCTGAAAACACAACGCTAACGTGTTGGTTGGGCAAGCGCCTGTTTGAAAGTAAACTGTTTCGTGGCTCTTAGATCGTCTATCTCCGTTTCCTATATATGGTACGCTGCAAAGTTATAGCTGATTTCCTCCGTGTGGCGGCGTGGTCTAGGGGACTAGTGTGCTAGTCATGGTTGTCATCTTTTTTTTTTTTGAGGTTGGGGAAAAATGCTTTATGCACACCCAGCGCAGTTATCACTGTCCGGGCGTGTAGAAGCGCGTAGGTAGTGTGGGACTCCCCGATGGCATGGGGTTACCCACTAAAAAACCCTAGTCCTCACATTTACCCCCCCAGGGTTCGGTACTGTTTGCCAGTTCTTCAAGGCCCTGGGGGGGGGGGGGAGTCGTCCGCTCTGCATCTACGACATGGCCTCCGAGGCTGATGATCCGGTCGAGGTATGACGCTCCTTCTCTCCATGATTGGCCAGACGATGGTTGTCATCTACCGGGATGTCGCCGGTTCAACCCGGTTGTTGATCGCAATTTCGTTGAGCGATGCTCATTGAGAATAGATGATAAACCATACCGCTGAGAGTCAGCAACCATGCTGCCACAAGGACTGTTGGGAAAACCCTAGATATCTCAACATGTCCGGCCCTCAGTGCATTGAAGATATACCTCAAGTTATTATTATTATTATTCTACACAAAATGCGTGAAATAGCGCTAACTAGCCATTGTACGCATTCCGCAGCGATTGAAAATGCTTTAATCCTACTGGCACTTAAGTAGAGTTGGAGAACTAGACGTTGAGGGAAACCGCTCAAAGCAAAAGCAAAACGATACAATGGAACATACGTTTATAGTAAGGCTGGCAATGGTTGCTGCATGTGTTGCCAAGCTCACGAATGCCGAGACAGCAAGCATGCATTTACTCTGTGAGGCCGCAAACACCACGACGCGGATGTACATGCAGATGGCTTTCTCTTGATAGACACATACCGGGGTTCGACAGTCTCGCACGATTTTGCCTAGATTGTCATTTACGCAACCGTTTCTCTATCAATCGAAGCGTTCTCTCGCAATCGCATATTTTCTAAATAAATGTCCAGCCGCCCACATTGATAACAAAAAAACTAGTACAAGTAAATTACCTAATCAAAGCTAAACAACATTTTAGTAGCGCCCCGCGCCTATTTTGAATGCCGAATTGTAAAAAACGCGTCTGTTTTATGAAGTTATATATATATATATATATACTATATATGTATATATATATATATATATATATACTATATATGTATATATATATATACATATATATATATATATATATATATATATATATATATATATATATATATGTATACAATTTGGCTTATTTATTCCAATATCGCAATCATGCTTTTACTTCAGAGTAAAGCCGCGCCGACATGCGCTATTTTCCTACTAAGGGTTTATATTAGTGGCTTATTTATTGACATCGCAATCACGTTTTTGCTTCATAGCTAAGCAGGGTCGGGCCGACCCGCGCAATGTTTCTGCTAAGGATATACAGGTACAAGGTAATTTATTTACCTGATATTGCAATCACTCGCTTTCTTCAGATGTAAGCAGCACATGTGGCGGTATTATCCAGTTTCCTCCCTTCCAGCGTATCTATATATATATATATATATATGGGTGTGCGCAATGCATTTCAATGCGACCGGCTTGACAGCACCTTCGTCCATATCCAACTGCAGTCTGCTCTGGCCTGCCAGTTTCCAAGGGTGAGTGCGCGGCGAAATATCGCCACAAATACGCCATAGCAGAGTATACAGAGTAGGTTATTCAATTTAAATTACAGAAACCACGACGCCGGCAATGACGCACAGTGCGAGAACCACCATCACGGGAAACGCCCGATATATGTTATCCTGACTCTGCGTGACACTAAAGTGTCGAGTGGGACGACCAGCGCCCTGCCCGGCACCTGCCACATTCGAGTTCAAGTGCGACGGGCTGGGTGCACAAAGGTCATGCTTGCCGCGTGCGTGGGCCGACGCTGTAGCTGCTGTCTTGCTGTCGCTTTCCTGCACCGACCGGTTTCGCCGCCGACATGCAAGAAGCGAAGGCGATCTGTTTGAGCGGTTGATTCGATCGATAGGCCCACAAATCATCGCTTCGGCCTCAATAGCCTGGGTCAAAGACGTGCAGCTGAAACGAGAACAGAAAGCAGATAAAGTACAAGAAAGAGCAGAGAAAGAACAAGAAGGGAAAAGGCGAAAGAAAAAACGCAGGAGAACCAGGAAAGGGAAAACGCCGGAGAAACAAGCGACGATTAATAACCACACTAACGGCAATCTCAATATCAATTATGTTCGTTGCACCTAGCCTTCGAGATCTGCATCTGCCCATTGTGAAGCTTCCAGCGCTCGGCGCTCAACGCTCAATACCAACAGACCAGCCGAATGGTGTGAACTGAACCGTGAGAAGCGGCTGGCGCCATAAAGCTGTCCTGCTGAAATATTGTTTTCTTATATTTTTTGTTTGCCGTAAAAAGGATGGTGCTGAGAGCCGATATTGGCGGTTATTAGGACAGCATTGGCGCAAAGCAACGTGACATGGTCTTAGCTATAGAAAAAAACGAATGTAAATATATATACAGGGTGTTTCAGGAAATGTTTTAAAGCGATTCATAAACTGTGTAGAGCCTAGGGCCGTTTACGGCACTCACTAGTACATTTCATGACAATCCTGTTGGTATCAAATCTACGTCAATGCGAGCTGTGGTTGCGGAGAAATTACGATTTTTCGGGGGGATGTCCAGATTAAGTGCGTATAAAATGACTGTGCGGCGATGCGCTGCGGCTGTCGCGCGACACGTCGGCGGAAGTGAACGTCGCCACGCAGTCATTTTACATGCACTTAATCTGGACGTTCCGCCGTAAAATCGTAATTACTCCGCAACCACAGCCTATATTGACACAATTTTGGTACCAAAATTATCGTCACGAAATGTGTGTTTGCCTGAATGCAGCTAGTTCGCCGTGAGTGGTCGTAGGGTAATGATTTTAAGATATTATGTCGTGAAAGCTAATAAAGAACTTCCTTTTTTGCGAATTCTTTACTAAGCGACCGTACCGCGTCTTCTGACCGGTCTTATATGTTCTTCAGAGAGTAGAAAATTTGCCTCACAAACACGACGGTGTGCTTAGTTTCTGTATAGGAGGAACGAATCTCCCGACGAATCTGTCAGTCTGCCACGATGATTACCTAAGTTGCTATGTATGGCCTTTGTATACATGATATATATATATATATATACGTATGTCGTTGTGACAAAAATGCCCCTGGCGGTCGGACCTAAATACCAGCAGACTTGCCTGTAAGCTGTGCAGTTAGTTCACCAAGCAAAGTCTCGGAACCACTGCTCGCAGTCTCTGTTGGCCTTGCCTCGCCTAGCTAACTCGCTTACCCGCTATCTATCCCATCTAAATCTCCCTCATCTGTGGTCTTTACTGAGGTCGTCAACATCCTTATCGTTGCTGTCGTCGTCGTTGTTGTTGTTGTTGTTGTTGTTGTTGTTGTCGTCGTCGTCGTCGTTTGCTCCGTCACGCAGCCGGCGGAAGCTAGTGTCATCTCGGCACGAAACGGAAGTCGGTAATGCCATCTCCAATACGGCCGCGTGCAGCTAGGGCCAGTTTGCAATGAGGTTGGAACGCAATTTTCTTGTGACGACCTCGCAACGTGATGCGGACCGCATCAGCGATCAACTCCGGCCGCAACGGCAACAGCATCAGCCGACGATGACGATAACAACAGCAACAACAACAACAATAACAATCACCACCACACAACAACAACAACAACAACATAAACAACAATAACCACCACACAACAACAACAACAACAAAACAACAACAACAACAACAACAACAACAACAACAACAACAACAACAACAACAACAACAACAACAACAACAACAACGACAACAACAGCAACAACAACAACAACGACAACAACAGCAACAACATAAGCAACAACCACACGACGACAGCAACACAGACAATAACAACACCGATAACGTATGAGGTGGAGAGAAAACGGCAGACAGAGGAAAGGACAGAAACCGGGAGAGCAGGGAAGAAGCAAACGGAACAGGGAACGAAAAGCCGCGATACAGCCGAGAGGAGGAAGATGAAACTCATCGTTCCTCTAATCAATTTGGCGTCGAGTCGACGCAAATTTATTCGGCGCCTTCTTCGCTACGACGATCGCCGCTTGCTACAGTCGTTGCCGACTCCATGCGAGAACCAGCATCCTGATCTCTTCAACCAGGCAAGCTAGCGACCAGCGGCGTGATGCGCATACAACGCAACGCCATCAACGTTCCACTGTGTTCGCCCTTTTTCCCTCTGTTTTTTGTTGCGTCTTTATCTACCTCTTTCATTTGCTCATTTGCTTTGTCTCTGTCATCTTGATTCTCTGCGTCATCCGCTCCCAGACCCTTCCCGCCGCCACTGCTGTCTGTCGAAAAATGCACCGCGACGACAGATCGCGACCAAAGTCGTTCCCTATTATACGAAGATTCCTCTGCTGCGATTGCATTGCTGATGGCTCTCCTGGCTTTGTCTGCGACCTTTCGGCCGCGTTGTTAAAGTCATTAGTACAGTGCTGCACTAAAAGCTGGGCAGATGGGCATGTTGGCCGGATGCATATACATTGAGGCACCTGCCCGCACACGAATATATATATATATATATATATATATATATATATATATATATATATATAGTATATGTATATACAGGGTCTCCCAGAATTCGTCCAACAAACTTTGGGGTCTAGTACAACTGGGCGGAATAAGCTTTTTTTTCAATGGTACGAGGGGCGGAAATGTCTTATAAGCAATGGGTAATTGAACGTTAAAGTCAAAATAAATAAGAATTAAAAAACCGACATTTTATCAGAATTATCTTCAATACAACATTTGTTCTGTTTTGAGCTAATGTAGAATGAATTCAACAGACGCAAACACGCACATATGATTGGCTTGTCGATACGATGACTGGGGTTCTCGCAATGGCAGATTTAGTGAGGATATGTTAGAATTAAAAGCTTGATACCACTACTTTTAGTAACTTTGCTCTCACTCCGAAGGAAGACACTTTTGCCCCCTTGTCCGATTAGAAAAAAATTGTAAACAAATTTGCCCTAGACCACAAAGTTTGTTGAACGAACTCTGACAGAATCTGTATATAAACTATAGGCCATTTTTCGCATAGCTAAGAAGAAAGGAGCATTGGAGCATTAGTTTATCCTGTTTATATATTTATATGCATGCATTGAGGCACAGGTATACAGGTTTACAGGTGAGTGCGTGTCTGTACTTTAACGCGCTGCATATACATATACATATGTGAAAATAAATTAATGTTTCAATCCTTTTTTATGTATCAACTATGCGGAAAACGGTCTGACAGTACTTGTCACGTTGAGGCCATCGTCTGCTGAGGCGAATACCGACAGCCAACCTTACGCTCCCAGTCCTGCTGGTTGAACCTAGACTATTCAACGCTCACTTCCGCTGAAAAAGTCATTTGCGCCCGGACGGCTTCTGCCCATTTTGCTTAAGAAGATGTTTAGTGCGCTTGCATTTCCCTTTTAGATGCTTTTTCGAGCGCAGTCCTAGCAGATTCCGATGCTCCGGAATGTCTGCTTCTCTCCATCGCTGTCGTCACACCAGTGTTGCGATCGGAAACTTGCCACTAAGTACCGGCCTGTCTCGCAAAGCAGCGTCACGTGTCTCTTTTGCTATGGCGAAAATTGTCGTAGGACAAGCTCGATCTTTTTCTTAGGGACGCTGAACTTTGCTGATTCGAGCCTATCAAACTTATCGAGCACCTTTTAGCTCCACCAAGAAGCGCTCTGCTTGCATTCACCTGCTGGAAGTCATCCAGGACTGGGGAATGGCTCGGGCTCGAGGCAACAATGTGTATATTTTGGCTTTGGGCGTGCATCCGACCGCCACCAGCTGCTGCTGCTTTAACGAATACGTTTCGCTCAAAGTTCAACATAGCGTCGTAGGCGAAGAGAACTGAAGAGGCGCCTATCCGCGTAATCGTGATTTCGTCGAAGGGATGCTGACTTAAAAGGTTTATGCAAATGTTAAGCGTGACAATGATACGGCATCCGCTGCATACAACCCATTGCTTAGCACATTCACTGTGAAGGACGCTATCATGTGAAACGGTACAATACGCTTATTGTTATTACAACGACTGTTGAACTGTTCTGCTGTATGGGTGCCTAGTCAATCATGTCATATCGATCTTTTGGAGAAAATTTGCCATGATTCAAAAGACTTGTGATTACACGCTGCGATACATAGGTAAATGCAATTGTATTACTAAACGTTTTGATAACTGGTCTAAAACGGATATACCCAGAGAAGCCGACCATATGGCTGTAAATCGATTTTTCTGTAGACTACGAAAATCGATATGTTAACCTCTTAAATAATCACATGTGGGCAGGATCCGCTGTTTAATCAAAGTTCGTTGCACCAACGAACGTTGTAAATGCTCACTTTTCTTGACGAGTGTCCTTCAGTACAAACCCGTTTCTATAAAAAAAATAAAGTCTATAAATAAAGCGACATTGAATCCTCTATATATATATATATATATGAAGATCGTCAAGGCAGTTGGTTGCTGTTCCCTACCTTTAAGACGAGCAGGAACGTGCAGCAACCTCTCTCGAAGTGCCGTACAGTTAACTGAGTCGCGTCGAGAAGCTACGAACTAAGCCGACAAGTGTATTGAAAATACTTTTCGGGAAATTTATTGCACGAACGCACATGACACAATCGAGATAAGACGGGGACGTTTAGTCTCTCGATCTTCGCCTCCTAAGTTACTATTATCTTTCACTTCACCAATAGGGCAGGTGAATCCTCACCCTACCTAGGCTGTATGCCAGCCCCCGAAAAATATGTTTGAGTCGCCTTGGTCGTCGTCATGTTTTTCTATTTTAATGATGTACCAAGTTTTAAGTTTTTTTACTTTTTATGATCCGTTAAAACATCAGAACGCATTCTCCTACAAGAGTGGGACCATTTTGTATCCGGTGCTCACGTAGACACAATCAGGTCTTGAAATTTTACCCATTGTAAATGGGCTATTCGTCGTATGCTATTTGAATGTGAGCGGGAGTTCTATCATTGGATGAGCCCGTCCGCGCTTGAGGAAAATACCAAATTGGTATGGTGATCACTCACCTGTTCATCATGATATTATCCCATCTCCCCTCTCCCTTAAGAATACGACGGATAATGAACGCCGCAAGGTATATATATATATATATATATATATATATATATATATATATATATATATATATATATAAAATATATATATACCAAATATATATATATACCAAAATTAAGTCGCTGCATTTTAAGGGAAGATAGAAGGGCAGGAAAATGTTTCGCTTAGGAGTAAGGGTGGAATTACAGACATCTGTTATCCAGACATCACTTTCCAAAAAGTGCCATTGCTGGTGACCGAGAGATTCGCCATAGGGTATTTGCAAATCTACGACTGCTATCCGAAAGCAATATTCCGCCGTAAGTGGAAGTAGGCAAAGTCGGACGATAGTTCTTTTTCTCAGCAGTGAGGCTCTTCATGCTTAAGCTTGTTCCGGGATTGATGATTTGGTCTTGACAGGACAAGAAACCACCTCACGCTGGCAAATTTTAACCAGCTTGAGAGGTGTTTCTCATTATATATGAAGCTAGTGCTCTGGTTGCCTATCCGAGCAAGGAGCAACGTGAGTGTCTATTGCGACGGCGGTGCGATGGCGATATTCGAGCAGCTTAAGCGACTGTACCAAAATCAGAACAGCAATCATTGTGCGCTTCAAACTAATGCAACGCCCACGCCGCGACATCGATCCAAATAGGCCTGACCTCATTCCGCTGGTTCATCGCGACCTCACGGACCTACTATCGCTCAGCCTTTATCTTAGCCCGCTACCACAACGTTTAGAATATCCGCATGTAGATGCGCGGACGCAGACGCGACCGAGCCGTTCACCGTCCGTCCGCCCGAGAAGACCGTCCAATCTACGTCCACGACTTCAACTCTAGCCGCGACCTCGATGACTCCCTACTTTTTGCCGAGCGCCTCAATAGACGTGTGGATTCCGGTCTCAATAGACGTTGTTGGTGTAAGTTTGTCTGCGAGCAGAAATGATTATGGTGACTGTGTTGACACGACCAACGTTGCTCATCAGTCGAAACGGTGAGTGAAAGCTGCTTGTCAAGAAAGGTCCCCTAGGACACCCAAAAACGGAAACAACAAATTGGTGCCATCTGCACTAAAGGAATCAGTCACGTTGTTACTTCGCAAAGCATTTTTTAAAGTTTTTTTACCGTTAGGCTAATGCCCGTGTATGGTTTCTTTCATGTCATGGCCGATTTTTAATCCACTCCGGCATTTACCTTGTCTAAATTGGAAACCATGCAAACCAATTTAAGAGTGGCCGGTCTGGGTCTCGAACCCAGGCCTTCCGAATGCAAGGCAAAAACTTTGCCACTAAGCCATCTTGCTCGGTATGTAAATATATCGGCTCGGCATATAACAAATGGTCGATGACGGGACTGTATCTACCAGCGAGACGTGAAAAAATAAGATGATCTCGCTGTTTAGGCGTATTCCTTGTTTAACCGGAGTCAACCGGAGTCTGGTCGTATTTATGTCTCGTTTAATACTATTGAAGACGCAATGCAATATCGACCCTTCCTGATATCCCGGTAGTGGCGTAATGCAATAATCTGGTTGTTTGCCATTTAGAGCTTCTACTGACAAAGATGTCATTAAAAGTCTCCTTTCTACTCTTAACGTAGTCGAAGAAGAAGTCGGCGGGGAATGAGTGTATTAGTGAGAGGCGCAATGTGACCACAGTGTCATCGATCCCTACGGACAGAGTGATGCTGCAGTTCAATAGGGTTGCACCGGCGGATATATTCCTAATATTTAAGATGCCAAAAATTATTATAACAGCGGAAGATGTCTTGCTACAAGTGATTTAGGTGAAATCACTTTCTTGCGGCATCACGTGTAAAAAATGTGGACAAGCTGGGCATTTGGCTTTCAATTAAAAGCACTAGGCAAAGTGTGTGAATTGCAGGGGTCCCCAAATAAGAGTAAGGAAACGCCAAGCGCTAATAAAATGCTGCCTTTTACAACAGATCGGCAATAGTTATAAACGTAGTAGATTTGCGGCAGCAAACCGCTTCTTTCAATTTCGGGCGGACGCACCAGGATTCTCGTCTGGAACGATTGCTTTGCCGCCATCTACTTGCACAAAGGTACCACTGATTGTGGGGACTTCTTCTGTACTCAAAATTTACGTAAATTTATTTGGATCAACATCTCCATCTTATAAGAGCAATTGCCCCAGAAAGAGTAAGCCTAATAAGAATTACCGCACGCTCTTCCTTAGGAATACACAATTTAGTTCAGATTTTCAGGAATTAAGAAAAACGTGACTCAAACATTACCTCGTCAATAAAGCGCATTAGGAACGTTTTTTATCCGAAGAACTGACTCCTTTGCTGTCGGAGCCTTGGACTTTCACCTAAAAGTATTCGTAGTTAACACTTATATGTTTTTCATCTAGGAGTACGTGTAAATATTTGCTTTATTAAGGAATTGTTAATATTGTATTAATCTTGTAGATAATTGAAATGTAATAGGTGCCAATTAGACGAGGCCAGACGCTACTAGAAAGAAGAAACCACTAGGCTTAGACCTAGTAGTTTAGCTCAATATCTAGTTTCGATGTAATGCCAAAGTAATACCGAGCCTGGGGGGGTGGGGAGGAATCCGGGTTTAGTGGGTTTGCGAGTCTCACACTAGTCACTCGCAGGCTGCTAGTGGCGCATGTGCATCATGCATTCCCGAAACCTCCCAGAACAAAAAGAAAAAGCTCAATATCTAGTTAAACGCAGGTACTAAAGGACTAGTGAAATCCGGTCAACTTGAGTCGTTGGCAAATTTTGCTGTAGGAAGAGGGAGCTTCTTAAGATGCAGCTGTTGTTAGCGACACGTGTGTATAGCATTGCGAGCAGGCGTCCCTGTTATGTTAGTAGCTTTGAATTCGTCGTTGCTAATAGGGGTCCGGGAAGACTTGACGGCGGTCATCGCGCTGCGAGCATTCAAAGTTTCACTATGAGGTGTTATTTTAACTTGGCGACTTGTATGGACACACCACGCCATAGTTTAAATGCTTTGTAAACCGAATTGCACCTCTTTACTTTGCATTGTTATGGGAGACGTAAACGTCAACCTCCTATCGGATCCGCCAGTCAACGACAATCTATCCTTCTTCACCGCTAGGGAATTTTCTCATATTGTGGACCGCATAACCACACACTCGCCAGGCTCGTGTAGAGATCATATTGCAGTTCCAAACTGTTCAAAATTCACAGCTATCCAGTCTGCGTCTCATGGAAGCTTGCTGTTATCAGACCATTCTCGATCAGCATATATTTTTCAGATAACGCTACAACTGCTGAGACGTCAGGTAGGACAACTTCCGTGTTTCGTAGAAAGCACAATATAGCCAATATTGACAAATTCCTGAACTATATTAGAGAGAAGCTTCTTGGTTGGCTGCTTATGATGCAGGGGATAGCAGTTCGGCGTTCGAAAACCTTGCTGTATATATGAAGCCCTTCGACTTTGTTATAAAAAGGTTTTTTCGTAATCGTTTGTACTTGTTTTAAGGTTTGGTAGAACTTGACAAGAAAATATATATATTTCCCAATGTAAGATGGAAGCGGAAACGTCTTGTTTATAGGCGAGAATAAAATTTATAAGCGTATCTATTGTGCCATTTTTTCTCCTACATATTTGTGCAGAATCTACGTTTGCGGGAGAACCAGTTAACGCATGAAGGAACCGATCGTGTCGGCGTGCTCGTGTAAAATTCAGCACAATCTGAATGTCACCCGATGCAAACCAGCAAAATAGCGAATGACGGGATTAAAAAGTCATAAAAGTCAACGATGCTGTTATGTCTTACGTTGAGGCGTTTACGTACAGAACCGTACAAATTTGTCTATTACGACCAAAAATGTGCGCCCAAAGAACTATTCTCGCAATAGCAAAATTTAATGCCCATCATTCTTCTACCAAAGTGATACCAAAGTGATAGTCCATTACGATTAGTTACCAAGTAACTAAGCTTTTACGGCTTTTAACATAACAACTACTTATGTTCTACGTTAAAGCTTTCTCGTTATGAAACGTAATTTTTGTCAAGACGTTACCGCACCCTCATTTTATTGAGAATTTTTTTTCCGAGTTCTACCAAAATTTAAAGTATGTATCTAACGTTCTGATACACCTTTGCTGAAGCAGGACAAAATGCATGCCTTCACTTTCGATATGGCGGCAGTATCTGCATAACAAGCTGCCTGCCTTGACATGGAGCTAGCTCTCAACCGTCTATTTTCATTCATTTCTGTTAAAGTTTCTCGCACATCTGGCTGCTCATTACAGCTGTTGCCCGGGTTTTTTCTAATTCGCAATACAAGGCAGGCAGTTAGGACTGGACGAATAATGTCTATATGGCGGCAGGTCGATATTGGACATCTACAGCGGCCGTTAGTCCCAGATCCTTCTCAATATTATTTTATTGACGATTATGGCTTTCAAGTTTGGCTCATGATACGACGTTTATGCTCGATGTGAGTCAGTTAAATCTGGATCTGGGCCAGTCACTCTTAGATACGAAAAAGATAAAGCTAATTGGCATGTTTATTAACTTCGAGTTAGTTCCTTATGTTAATAAACCGAACATCTTTGTTCTTTATTTAGGCCGTGACATTTACATTTCTCATAACTTACTCAACACGTTGTTGATTAATTCGTTAGCTCGTAATACGTATTTTGTTTCCACTCGTCACGTTTTTAGTATATATAAGACGTGCTACAACATTCGTAGTGCCTTTTATATAGTTGAAGTGCAGTGACCACAATCTTGCATGCTGTCCTTGTTTGCTACATAAAAACTATGAGGTCGCCGTGTTCTACCAATGAGCTCTCTGGTTTGTGTATGACACGTATATAAATGCTTTTGTTTTATGAGTGATATATATCTGCATTTGTGTATTTTTGTGTGAGCATTTATATATATATATATATATATATATATATATATATATATTTATACATATATATTTTTTTCCAATTGCCCGTGTACGGTTTTTTCATGTCATGGCTAATTTTATTCCACTCCGGCATTTACCGTGTCTAAATTGGAAACCATGCAAACCAATTTAAGAGTGTGGGTCTGTGTGGAACTGGGTCTCGAACCCAGTCCTCCCGAATGCAAGGCAAAGGCTCGGTGTATATAAATATATATATATAAAAAAAAAAAAATATATATATATATATATATATATATTATTGTGCATTGTTTAGTTTGACGTGCGACTATTTCAGTTCATATGTAGTATGGGGCTAACACCATAATTGCATATTTCTTCTTAGCGCTCATTCTATGTATTACATTTTTGTTTACCGAATACTATAGCGTTGTAGAGTTGTACAGTTTCGTTGAGTAAACTAGTAAGTTTGAAGATTGAAAATAATCGACCAGAATAGCGCTCTCAGCCATTAGCAATACTACCAAGCCCTCCCATACTCAGATCACAACATTCCTATCATCCTTAGCATCATCAGGCCTCTAGAGGCGTCTCACAGGCACTATGAACATCAGAAGTCTCGACTGACGCCATTTCGGTGAGCTTCCGAACTGACCAATCAGAGATGAGGGCCGGTGAAACACTCGAGAGCGAATCAACCGAATTAACGAACTAACCATCGATTAACTTGTATTCCTATTCGAAACCAACACCAGCGGCGTTTGTGTTTATTTCGGCAACTTCAACCAGTTTTTCGAGCGACGTCTGGTAACTTGTGGGCTCAAGCACGCCGCCGTGTTTCTTGTAAAAGTTAAGTAGGCCAAGAAAGAGCAGGCTAGGTACCACCTTTCTTGCTGCTGCGTAATTAACACATGGTCTGGTCTCTCTCTCTATTTCTGTCTGCACCCTTTCTGGCTTTCTTGCGTTGTAGACACTCTCGTACTGAGGTTACATATTTCGTGCTGGCGTAGCGGTAACTTTGTTACAATGTTCTAAGAACTGTTTTGAAGTTCTATCTACTCCGTATACTGTATGCTGCCGAGGCGCCCTACCAGCCTTCCAGTTTCTACTTAGCGTTGTCTTCTTCCTTTCTGCATTAGCCACGCGTGTGGGCGTCCTTCAGCCTTCATTAGCGTTAGCCTCTGACTCGTTCGTTTTCTAGTATTTAGTTTTCTTCTTCTCGCGCGTTGTTTCCTACCCTCAAGATGAGTGTCCTCTCTCATTGTCTCGGTTCACCGAGTCCCCGCAACAGATGATTAGAGTGTATTTATAATGACCAGCGTCTAAGGGTTTACCTCAGGTGTCACATTATGTTCAGAACGAAGAAACGTACTGCAAATAACGTACTGCCTGTTGGCCCGAATTCTGAAGAATCCACTGTCAGAATAAATGTGGTGCCATTAAATGGGTTGGCTATGAATGCCCAACCGAATTAGTCCAACTGTGCGAAAGCAACCGGTGATTAGCCTGTCTAAAAGTGTTGTTCTGGTTAAAACAGACACATTACAGTCGCTTTTGCGAAACACACTCCCTTGTTCCGCAAGATTATGGCCGTTATTGTATTTAAGAAATGGACTTTTTAAAAGACCATATGGCACTTCAATGGTTTTAGGATCTCTAGGACAGCTTTCTAGCGGTCCTTTGCAAAAGGCAGACCAACCTGGTGAAAAATAGCAGAGAAATTCCGTCGGGTGTGGAACTGCGCTTTGGTTTCATGTCAGGAGAGAATCGCGAGAACCGATTATTTAGAAAAGGAGAACGTGCGTAAACGACTCCGGTCGCGGAGTCGGCGACAAAGCATCTATTCAAAAGGGTGCAACTTTTCGCTTGCACAACTTTTAAATAGAAACACAAGTATGCATGCGTACACATAAAAATATATAGAAATAGAGTGCACATATATTCTAATGGTAGACCGGCGCGCGTGAAGAATGCTTGTAGCATTTTAGTAGAGCACACAAACAAATGATCACAACAACACCGAGTACAAATTCAAAGTGATATGCTAGTAAAGCCGTTCATCACGCATGCCGAACACCGGTAAACGGTGTATATATGTCGAATTTAAGTGCATGCATAAATGACTGTGTGGCGACGTTCACTACCGCTGACGGTCGCGCGACAGCCGCAGCGGCACAGTCATTTATGCATGCACTCAATCTCGACATGCTCGCCAAAAAATCGTAATTACTCCGCAACCACAACTCGCATTGCCATAAGTTGGGTCCAAAATGATCGCGTTCATGAAATGTCTGAATGTGCTAGTTTTGAGCGCTGTGAGTGGTCGTAGGGTAATGATGTTGAGGTATTTTGTGTGCAAGCTTATAAAATCACTTTATTTTTGCGAATTCTGTTCTAAATGACCATGTCGCACCCTCTGGCCGGCCTTATATGCAAATTCCTCAGAAGAAGCAGAATTATCTTGAGAACACGACGTGCTTAGTTTGTGTATAGGTGGACTGGCTGTCTCGCAATTGCACATTTTATACTCCTATTTCGGTCAAAAACCAGTGTCACACACAAGTAATATTACTCTCACTCCGGAACAAGATTTCTCAGAGACTATGTTCTATTTAAAAAAATATTTGCTTAAACGAGCTCTCCACTTCTATATATCGCTCTTCACATATTTCTGAATTGCCTTTGTATATATGTATATATATATATATATATATATTCATTCAGCATCATGTCTTTTTTTTCGCCTGGAGACTTATTGCAGCGGGTCAGTTGACTTGCTGAAGGTCATTAATAACTGCAAGCAATAAACTATATGTTCACGCATGCCCCATCGTGGGGCTTCCTTCAAGCTAGCAATTAACATGTATTTGGCAACCCATCTGATGTTTTGACCATAGCAGATTGAATATTCTTTCCGCAGTCATCTCGTTAGTGGTCAGCCTCGCTAAGCTACAGAACCAGCAAACGATGAAGTGAAGAGTGTAGCCACAAATGCTCGGCTAAATCTGTCACACCACTACCCATAACAAATCCCACAAGGATCGGTGATGGCGGTTACAGATAGGCAACGCAGAGAAGCCCGACTAGCGCGCACGATGGAAAATGCAATGGAAAACGACTGTCTGTAAATGACGTAAGCACACTAAATTCTCAGAGTGTATTAAAAATACATCATAAGACTCGCCCATGTCTTCCAGGATCGTAACCTGCACGACTAAATGACTGCAACTGAAAACCAAGACGTTGATCAACTGAAATGAGAAGAATCTGTAGTTGCAAATCGTAATTCCGACAATGCTATGCTGAATAAACTCCTTGAAAGTACGCTTCAGGTTTAATGAAATTAAAACCATCTGCAGAGAATGCTATTGCTGATGAGATCATTGAGGTAAGGAGGCTATGAGCAAACTTTTCATTTCAGTGTCCACGATGTCACAAATACTGACACAGGTCAGAAGAAAAAGGTGAGCCTGCACGAGCATGCAGAAGATGTGATCGATCCGGGCATGGAAGGCAGGAGTGTCTAGAGAAGGCCCGCAATGAAAATTGTGGTAGTGGCCACGCTTCTAACGGTGCCAGCTGTGCGGTACGAATGATCTAGGCTGAAGCCCAAAGAGCAGAGTTAAATCAAAAATCGACACGTTTCCGTGACGCAATAATTCGCGAGGAGTTCCCGACACTGTCACAAATAGAAGATAGACGTTAATCCAACACATGGTGAAACACAAAAACCATACGCAAAAAAAATACAGCCAGCTACAGCGGCGTTGCCATAACAACCATGATTACGATACAACCGCAAGTTCGAAGCCCGTCCTTGCGCGCTATATTTGTTGGTCGTGGTTATCATTACCCAGCTGCTGCTGTATACTTCTGCTAAGAAAACCTATATAAATGCATCAATGTGAACGCGATGACAATGGATGCATTATAACGCTATCGTGCCACAGGTAACTTGGCACACCACGAGCGTCTAAAATGTGGTTGTCGGAGCGTTAAAACGAAAAGCTGCACGACAGGGCCTCAGTCCCGCGATGTAAGCAAGTGGTGAAACCATATTGTCCGTTCGTTGCTCAGACGCATTCCGGCCAACGATAAACCGAAACGTAGTTGCAACGATGAGCGAACTAAAGCTCGCAAAGAGTTCCGCTAATAGTATACTTTAGGGTCACAACGTATGAGTGGACTCCGAAGGACCTGGCACGCGGGGTAAACCATTTTCTGTCAGCATAGCGGGAGTCAATCCTAGCCCTCAAAAGTGTACTTTTACACTTAGAGTCCGAATTTAGACAGGCCCGTTTGATATTTGTTCTGTTTGGCTCTAATAAAGCTCCCCCGGCGCTATGATGCCAACAAACACCGATGCCTAATTAACTATAATTTTACGACAGAAACACAACGGTTAAAGTTTCTAGAATACAACTTCAGGCAGACTTCAGTACGCGCACACACTGTGACCGTGCACTCAGGACTGCAAAAAAAAGCTGCAACCTCACACAAGCGACCGCGCATTCCCGCCATTCAACGCATCAGATAGGGTATAGATATTCCATTGCCAAATAACTTTTACATAGTAATTTATTTAATGCTAGATCTAGACTTAATCAAGACAGTATCAAACGCACGCAGAAACCTGAAAAAGGCGAGAATTATGCCTAGGGAAGCAAGGGAGGGCAGTGCTAAAGTATATAGTAACGCCTTAGCTAAATTCTACTTAAAAACTACACGAGACCTCATGGACAAATGCAATGACTCTGCTCTACCTAATGCTCTACCTACCAAGGCGAAATTAGAGCCCATTAAACAACTTAGAAAAGATTGCCACTAAAGATGGCTTAGTGGCAAAGCCTCTGCCTTGCATTCGGGAGGACTGGGTTCGAGACCCAGACCGGCCACTCTTAAATTGGTTTGCATGGCTTTCAATTTAGACAAGGGAAATGCCGGAGTGGACTAAAAATTAGCCATTACATGAAAACACCGTACACGAGCAATAGCCTTACGAAAAAACCTATAAAAAAAATATACTAACATCGCGTGGAAAGAAGCGATTGCAGTTTCGCCAATGGTTGCCGTACTTTAGCCGAAAATCGGCTAAACGAGTGACACGCGTGCAGACATCCGCACATAGGCAAGCAGATTCCCACCACGCCAGGCGGAAATGGCAAACAAGCATTCCATAGAAGATTATGGGACTGGCAAAAACGTCGCTCACGGTGTTCCTCCTGTATCTCTCTCTCTCTCTCTCTCTATATATATATATATATATATATATATACCCCGTCTATCCTATTCTGTGCATATAGAGAATATTATTCGTTACATTTCCTGTCCTGAATAGCAGGCCAGAAATGTATCCTCACAACGTCTACAAATGTGGGTACATAGTTGGCAGGCGTTAGGCTGGAGAGAGCATAACCTTGTTGATTGTAAGCTAACACTATGACATGACGTAACACAATAGAATGCGCGTTTGTAAGCTTAGCGTTTGCATTTACGATTTTTAACGACGTTTTAAAATATTTGTTTGTTTGATGACATCAGTAGCACAACAACGGCCGTGCACACTTTAATAGGAAACAATGGGATGTGTAGTAGTTGTGGTAAATGTCTCAAGGTGACTTTAAGTACACTCTGCTTAATAGCAACAATATCAATTCTATGTGATCAACTTTTACCCGCGCTTGGCTCCTCAATCGAAATTAAATACATATTGTTTTAATCAACCACGGTCGGACTCTCCCGGGAGTTTGTGTATGTGTGCGATTTCCGGGATCTTTGTTGGCCAGAAATGAAATTTGGTTGATGCGTAAGTTTTCATACGTTCTGTCACAAAATCATTGTTGACTTGTGATCTACATATCGACACACAAACAGAAACAAGGATCCGACTTCCCCAATGTCTGCTGGGGGAATCTAGGATTAATAAAATACACCAGCGTAAAAAATTGGCCACGATTGATGGTGTTTTGCTTAAAAAGGAAATTTCATCATTTCCGTTTGCAAGTGCAGCTAAGTTAAACTGTCCTTAACTACAATATTAGCGTGATCGGACAGACTTTATCATCGCCGGTTTCTTTCCAACACAAATTCAGAACTTTTCTTAGATTAATTATAAACGGAACGTTACCGCAATTTTGCCTGTATAACTTGTATGGCGCGAGCCTCAACAACCTGAAAAGGAACATATGGCTTAACTCTGCGCAGAGTTGCCGCTAAAGTAGCCATGACTACGAATCAAAAACGATAATAGCAGCGGTAAAACAAATCTGGTTGGTGTCCCGGTATCAAGACAGTGCTGAAGCAACCTTGCATGCAGAATACCCAACATGTAATGCGGTGTTCTTAACCACGCAATATACCTTTAGTAGAGGCTGGCTTAAAGGCCGGCCACGTTTTTGTCACCATGCCGGATCTCATTACTTTTTGCATAACTGCTACTCTAAGGTTACGGGGTCTAACCTTTCCAAGAAACATGTGAAACTTACATTGAGGCGGATGGCCTTCACCTGCTAAGCTGTCTGAGAAGTTCCCAATACTCGAAGCGTATGGAACTAGGGGTTTGTTCTATTTCTCTGACATCATTCAGCAAACATTAAGGGAGTGTGACGTCAAATGGACTTGAACTCGAAAACGATAAGAGGCTCAATGGAGTTAGTCTTGGGCGCTGCAGTGTTTTGCACTGCAGCTTTCTCACGTCTAGACAGCAGCTCCATGGCCGCTGAATGGGCCGCCGAACTTGCTGAACAAGAAAAAAAGACGTAAAAACACTAATCTAGAGAGCGGGTACTATCTCGGGTATATTTAAGACCACTTTCTGTTTGTAGGACGTGTAAAGAAAAACATTTTGGTATTCTAGCTTACAATTTGTCTAGAGAGATCTACGTTTCCACTGAAAACAAACAGATTAACGGATTGCCACTAGGCCGACTACAACAAAATACAGAAACGTTCACAAGTAAGAATTGACAGTTCAAACTTAGGTAAGCAAAATAAATAAATGTTAAGAGGACCTTGACAAGAACGGCTTATCCTACACCTAACTGCACACTTATAAGGCCATGAGTCACACAACAGGTTATACAGCAAGCGCCGTTGCTGCTTGGGGCCCTACCGATAACTTGCCTAGGGCTCCGCTACATGAGTATGGAAAGTGACCTCTTTAATGGAAAGACATTCACTGTCCATCAGACTTGATAGCCACGTGCGTGGTGAAGTGGACGAACTGCCTAGCGCTACAGGCTACTTGCTAAATCTTAAGTTTTCCATCAAACTTGGTGGCGAGCCCTAGGGCGATCTATGTCCCATTCGGTACATCCAAATACTCGTAGTTTTCAGAGTGTAAGTAGTAAATACGTGGTTTTATTGGGAGCGGACACTAGGCAAGGTGACAGCCATTTAATGCACTAAACGTGGTCTGTGGGTTAATCCATCTAAATGCGCATAGCTGACATACGCAGAATCCAGACAAGATAGCGTCAAGCAAAACTGGAAGTGTACTAAATATATGTGACGATAATACCATGAATGATATATACGATTATGGTGATGTAAAATGACGCATTACTACACTACTGGCTGATAGTATCAGCATCAAAATTATTTCTATGATGAAGATGTCAAGACAAATGAAAGCTCTACAGGTCACACTGGCTGCAGTGAAAGAGAATGAAAGAGTAGAGTAAAGGTAAGTTCCCTAAAAAAGATGATTCGGCTTAGTCGGGCTTATATGCGTGTCTCTACAATGGAATCCAGAAATATACCAGCCAATGCAGCAAAAAGACGATACGGTATCTAAGAATCTAGAAAGAGGCTACAGAGTAGTAGCACAAGCCCTCTGTCAAAATAGTATCGCGAGCGAAAGAAGAGCAACACTCCCCGTGTTCTTGTCGTAACTAATGGAGTTCCTTGTATGGAAGATATTGAGAATGCACAATACACATCTAAAACCGGTAGTCAGCAGTGTCAAACTCACAAACCCGGATTCCTTCCGGACCACCTCAGGCTACGAAATCTCTTCGAGGCACTACCTCGAAACCGTCCAGAGGCAGTTTTGTTTCTAGTCGTTAAATCTGGCACCTGTTACGTTGGGTCCAGGAGGATGCATCGAGAGGCAGAGGGCCCAGCTACTCAACCCCGTTTTACTGGGCCTTCCCCTCGATCGCCCACTCGTGGGCACTCCTAACATGTTCCTTTTGTTCCGTTTGACGCACGCCTTTAGTAAGTTACAGCGTCTAAACGGACATAGTTCGGGCTCTAGCAAGGGCCGCGAAAAGCGTTGGAGGGTAGCGCTAATGGAGGTCAAACGGGTTGAAAAACGGCTCGGGCCTGAGATGATATATTCCCTATTAGGCTGTTCATTAAGGCCTTCCAAAAAGAAGAAAGGGCCGCTAGGAGCAGAGGCTTGCGCGGCATCCTTGGTAGGGTAGTGGAGACGGAAGGCCAATGGAGGTGGGTGTAGGAAGGGAAGTACTGCCGAGCCCATAAAGTCTAGCCGCACCTCCATTAGGACGATATATGGCATACACCTTTTACCTTGGCATACGCCCTCTACCTGGCCGCGTAAATGTGCACTGAGATAGGCAAAGACAGACCCGATTTAAGGAACATGGCAAGGGCGTCTCTCCTACGGCTTGAAAGTGTTGCCGAGCCCGTTGCATGCCGAATGACGCATGTGCATCATGCATTTCCAAAACCCAGAAGGTATTAGGCCCGCTGTGTTGGCCCCGCTTCAGAGTTTCCACCTGCTCTCTCGCGAGTTAACAGTGACCCCTGGTTTGACCCTGGTTTTATCGTAGGCAGGTCCTGTGGGCTTCCAGTGTTCCACCTGGTAGAAGGCCATGCCGTTCGCAATTATAATACCGATTGCCTCTAGAAAGGAAGACGGAGCGTCGTTTAACTAGGCTCGTCTTTGCCCCCCTAGTGGTTTTTCCACTGCCATCCATAGCGTTTGCGGCATTAGAGTTCCCCATTAAGGGGGCCTCCCAACGCGAGGTCGGACACTAACGCCTAGTGGACCTCTTAAAGTCAGTCCTCCAAGCGAATTATAGAAAAGTAAAAACTAAAGATTACGGCCATCCCGTGTGCTTTAATCCTCTAGTAGCCCTCGGCAGTGCCAGCCCACCTCGCCCCATTTTTCGTCCTGCGGGAGCTGTCCCGTTGACTATTCAATGATTGAATTCCTGGATCGTCTGAGGGTGACGCCGTGGTGATCCTCCTTTAGTTTAATGTCTTCTTTCCTCTTGCGGTAAGCCGAACGAGCCATACTGTACGCCGTGGTAAAGACGTATACAAACCTCTGCCGGGAGCCGCAAACTATTTTGCAGTTCTTACTTGATGCTGGCTTTGTAGAGCCGTGGTCGATACCCCCAACCTTCCTAACAAAAAGAATATAAATAATTCCACATACTGCGACAATCAACCCATCGCTAAAGAATCATACACCTGTAGAAGGCATATGCCAATAGTAGCTATTTTTTTTATAATATCTCATAATAAGTCCGTAATCGACTCGATTAAACACCCGAGAGTGATCGATAGGCAACGTGTAATGACATTCTAGCATTACGTGCAATGGCCTGTTCGACCTCCAGAAATTGGTTTGCAACGCGACCTTAAGTAATGTTGGATCCTGTAGAGATAGACAGGATAGTCGCTCATTCTATCAACAACTACATTCGCTATTAAGGCGCAGGCTACAGGCTTTAAACTATGTTTGGGCAAAAAGAGGTTCTGACAAGATATCAGCAAGCACCGCCCAGATAATCGGATAAAGTATATTGGACGTGACCGTTGATTTGCTATCGTTGAAATTGTTTTTAAAATCGCAGGTATCCAACCAGGCAGATTAAAAACGTTAAAGGACCAAAGTCCTCAGATATGCCACAGAAATAATTTGAAAACGTTAGGAAAAACCCGGCTGCATAATGATTTGTCGTATACTCAGCTTAGAGCTGACGTACAACTACGTAGGCTAGCGAAACGATTAAATATAGCGAATGAATGCCGGAGTGGATTACAATCGACCATAATCAAACAACAAACTAAACACGGTGAGCACAAGTGTCTCAATAAAAGGAGATGATGCGTTTCCTTAGATCAAGCATAATATAGTCTGCATTCAGGTTCAGAGTTGAAACCGTCAAATCAACGATAACGACCTCGAACCTAAAATCGTCCTTAGTAACGTCAAAGCAGATCACACAGTGCGCACATTCGTAGTATCTGTAGTGTTGTCTTGAAGCGATGGTCCCGCACCCGCCCCCCCCCCCCAGTTGAATTGCTACGAGACCATCAGATTCGTCGATCCTAGATCGTAAATTTCACGCGAGCGTTCGTTTTCGGTTGAATAGTTCGAGGAAGTGTATACGGTATGCAGGTTTGTTCGCGTTATGCGCATGTCGGTCGAAGCAGTGTGCAAGTGCCGAAACGTTATTGAGGCGTTGAGTGAGGTCCTGCACCTGACGTTCAAGGCGCACATTCAATACTCAGAGTGTCCGCACGTCTTTCAGGACAGAGATTGGGTTGCGGATTCTATTGATCGAGCAGCAACATCTGTTGTGGTGCCGGTAGAAGGCACGTCATTCATTTCAGAGTCGCTACTTTCGTCGTCGTCGTCGTCGTCATCATCATCGGCGATGGCTGGTAGGTTGTAGAAGAATTGTATTCGAAGGCCGCAAGCGCTGTTGTGTTTGCTTTATTGGCAACGTCATTCGTTAGTTAGATTAGGGCAATTTGTGTAAATACTGCAAATGTCGCATCCGGTACACTGAATGTACTAAAGGGAACCGCCACGCCGGTAGCAAATTGGGCACTCCCTTGAGTTGGGCGCTGTTGTCTTAACGACACGGCTATCTTCGCTAAGATTTCTTCTGTTTTGATGCATAGATGATTAAATCATAACTTAGGCTACCACAAGATGTATCCTACTCAACAAGGTGTAAAAGACAACTACAAAATGTTAAAAATGCTGAACTATAATACACTGAGACAGTGCACAACAACAATTAGACGCGTGCTACCATGAAGTGGGCACAAAGTTGTACATGCTTTAATTAATAGATTTGCTGCAATGAAACAGAATCTTATACCTAATCATGTTGGCCCTATTCCTTAGCCCTTCAGAAACGTATTTTGAGCAGAGTTATTCTCATAGGGACCACAACGACTCATATGTAAATTGTCAGTACGATATATTGCCCTAACAATGTGAGACGTAGCTCAATGTAACCTCAATCACCAATGTACTAGTATCGATATTTAACAATCACATAATATGTTACATTTTATTACACATTTTCGTTTCAAATTCAGGCCAGACTCAGCGGTTATAGACCGATGCTGTTTCTGTCCTGGTGCAGGTCTCGCTGACTCGACATACATTAATTCGTTAAAAAGCCACTCAGTAAGTAGAGCTCGTAGCGATCGTCTTTTAGGCAGCAGGCTACCCGAGACTACCCTATATTTGTGCGTTAGATATTGTGCTCATGTAAATATAACTGTAAATGTTTTCAGCTTTATTAGTCCGGACCCGGATATCAATAAGGAGGTTCTTACCTCAATAACCTTAAGTGCCTATAAATCACTCTATATATTTGACTAGCTGGATTATGCGCAAGAATATTGATATTACCTAAATAATAATAATAATAATAATAATAATAATAATAATAATAATAATAATAATAATATATGACATCAGACCAAAAACGACGAAATTTTCTATTGTATAATTGTGTAGATACGTACTAGATAACATGCAACTCGGTTTGCAACTATAAACGCTAAGTCAACCTTATAACATGCAAGGCATACTTTCTTGAGGCCCCTTTTTATGTGCCAATGGCATGAAATCGTACGTCTTTTCTAGCTTAAAATATGATGACGCATATGATGAAAGGAGTTAGAGAATCAGAGTACAATTCTACGCTAGGGCCCTCTTATTCAAAAGATGTCAGTGTTAGGTTATCAGGGTGGCATCAATGATCTTCAGTCCTGCGACCATCTTCCCATGACACGCAAAGCCCGGGTAAAAGTGGCGTTGATGCCTCAGGAAGTAGAGACGAACGGGCGCAAGCGTCTCTATGTCTAACGACCATGTGGGTTTACGTGTACATCGAGGGCGGCTGTAACTGCGGTGGTGACTTTCGTGTGCTGACGACGGTAACTTTTCGGTTTCGGTCGTTACTTCACGAGCGAATCCATGACATACGTCACAGAATCATTGAATACACATCAGCGGAAACATCTCTCTCTTAGTTTACAGATGCCCGCAGCGATTCCGCATTACTTCAGGAGTATCTTCACGTAAGAACGACGAACCGAGCATTTTAGTCTAGTTTTGGTAATAATTTTGCATGCATCCAAAGATGAATTAGGGGCACCGTTGGCTAGGTCTCTGCGGTGAGGTGTAAGTGGGTTATAAATTAATACCTCGCACGTTCAAGAGTTCAGCTTCAGGCCCTTAGTTGCGTGGAGGCACAGAACGCACTTCACGTCCATAAATATCCCCCGTGGATTTCAGACAGATGTGCCACAACGATAATGTGCTAATTGAAATTAAAACAAATGCAATATCGCCTAATAAAATAAGAGAACATGTTTCAATGAGTCTTGCTGTTCGACAGCGGCGGCCATTAGAATAATTTCACCCTCGAAGGGGAGAACCAATATACCAGCTTGATATGGTTTTACGTTTATGTTTAGATGGAGGTTATTGTCATTATTGGCACAAAGAACCGAGACATACTACAAAAGCACCCTTTGTGAAACCTATTGGTCGTAACAACAAAAAACCGCTTCGTGTACCTGCTACCGGGATGCGGACCGGCAGTGGAAACAATCGGACTCAGGCTTAAATCACCCATTACGGGACCACTTTACCAAGTTTTGTTGTAGTGGCAGGGAAAGTGACCAAGGCCTTGGCAGAGGTAGCGCAGTTAGATGTGTATCGTGCCAGGGAGCTTTAAGATGGAATAACATGCACTAGCCGGCACGATACGAGTAGTCGGGGTCGGACATCTTGAATGGTGTGCGTGCACGTTCCCAAGAATGGAAAGCCAAATTCACATACCAGTTAATTTATCGCCCCAGCTATGGGGACTGTTTAAACTTTGAAGGTAAATATCTTATTTCCGCTCTTAACTTATTTGCAGTGTGACTAAGCCAAAACATTCCTGCTGCAACGTAGGCTGTGTTGTCACTGCCTGTATTCCAGGAGAGATAGATAGAGATGAACCTCTCAAGAGAGTAAGTGGCAAATGACAAACTAAAGCGTCTAAAAACGATCGGCCTTATTAAGTATAGCTCTGTCATCAGGGCTTAAGTGCAGCTCCGGATGACTACACACAGACTTGCGCATTTGGAATATATTGGCAAAGCACGCTGCGGGGTTTCTCAATATTCCAGAGATGCGACTTCAATCTGCTGTATGAGCGCCTCTGGCAAACCTCAAAATATCAACAAACAGTTGGAGCTCGCCAGAAAGCAAACGAAGTCAAGAAGAAAATGAAGAGGGAAACCAGTCAGGCTGTCAAACTGCCAGGACCAACGTGGGACACGTTCCTCCGAGAGTTCAGCATAGAGGAGTTCAGTAACAACAACAACTGGAAACACCGCAACCCGCTTAGCTATTCCAAACGCCGCAGGGCACATACGACGCGGGAGGCGCTTCATAGGGGCAAAGAAATACGACCATCTTCAGTTCGGAAAGCTATATTAGAGTATGTAGAAGCCAGGCTCTCAGGCCAATCACCGCAGCGTCCCACCAGGAAGAGGACGACGCTTTGCATCACGTATTGCAAAATCCAAAGGCTCGGTGTATAGATTTTACACCTAGTCTAACTTTGAACATCACGGACTGAACGTAGCAGTTTTGACAGAATTAATAGTGACAAAAATGTTGATGTTCAGGGGCTTTACGGCAAGATTTTTTTAAGGAGGTTGTTTTTAATTATAGACTAGCCTCTTTCCCCTACGAGCTTGGCACTTAACCTGAGGTATATCTTCAACGCACCGAGTGCCGGACATGTTATTGTTGCTGGTCTTGGCAGAGGACGATACTGCGGTCATATGCACGCACTTTTTCATAATCGTGGGGTTATGTACAGTAAAAGAACTTCTAGCAATTAACCAGTCATACATGTTGTGAATCTAAACTACCGTTTGGATATATCGTCTTTAAGAATGTCTGCGCTCATCGAGGTTCTGGTCAGTATGGTCTCTAAATACGAACTTCCATATTTTTTGCAGACTATTGTGGACCACTACCCAACCCCGCCCGCAAGCCTAAAAAGTCGACAATTGATATTATTTTGAATTCATTTTGCAGATATGATGTGCTGTTCAAGGGGTATGCATATTTAGAAGTCTAAAGGCCTAAGGGTCTAAAGAAAACATGTACCCGTCTCGACAGACGTTTGATTGAGTACGTCAGTTTTAACTCCCAGCCTAACAAAAATTGATATTAAGTTCCTGGTGAAGGGCTGCGCAGAGTGGGATCCTCAGTCGATTGAGTCCCAGCTATTTTACTTCGTTGACTTCCTTTTAACGGTTAGTGGCGGAGTCAGCTCGCAAATCAGAGTACATCAAACAAAAATCCGCCGCCTGGTTTGATCGGAAATTTTATGAGCTACTAACTACTAATGCTCTATCTTGGTAATAAAATATCGGTCTCTTGCATCTACGGAGAAAGAGGAATTCCTTACAAAACCGGAATAACGGTTGGTGATGGAAGCACACGGATGACCCTAACTTGCCGCTCAGACAGCGCAGTTGAAACTCAGTCGGACACTTCTTAGAAATGTTCTTCATGAACATTTCAAGGGAGTGTTTAGCTTCACCACTACAGTTTCTCTGTAGTGTGAGAAATTGAGAAAAAATTACCAAAAATCCCGAGGCATAGGACTTGATGAGAAAATTGAGAGGCCTCTAGTAGCCTTTCTAGAGAAATCTAGCAGTTACCCATCAGCGAGGTTTTCGAGGCTACAAGTCAAGCGAAAAGGAATAAGGTCTTCCGTTCCAACCTTGTCTAAAAGAAACACCTCAAAGACACTTTTAATATTTGTCCTACTCTTCTTGTAACCTTCAACACTGCCAAGATGAGGGCCATGTCCCGGGAACATCTGCTGTCAATAATTCACAAAGAACGCGACACGGTCGGCACCATATGGTACGCCAATGATATCGTCATGTTCTGTAGTGACAAATTGGAGTTGCAGCAAAGGATATGCATCATGGAGGTGTACTGCGAAAACAACGGTCTACAGATCAACGCCAAGAAAACCAACACCCATCAAATTTAGACCTAAAGAATGCTTGGTCTTTCGTATGGCTCGAGGCCTGGTACCGATGTAGCTCACTTCGTTAACTAACTTTATGCTACTTTGGGATAAACTTTTCGATAAAGTTCACAACTTTCGAACAACACATCTCCAAACGGGTGAGAAAGGTCCAGTCTCGATGCCGACAAATGAGAAGCCCCAACACATATTTTCTGAGCTAAAAGAACTTTTTAATCTGGAGATTGTTTTAGTGGCGTAAAAGTACGAAGAACCGTACAGTTTACTGCATGTCTTCTACTTAGCTGCTTGTAGAAGATCTTGTTACTAAATTTAGGCTCCCGGAAACCCGTGTCCTTCTTTTTCAGTTCAGAGAACACTTCATACAGAAAGTTCAAGCAGTTCCTTCAAATCACCAGTAATGGCTACGCAGAACTGTCAGAGACCAATACAACTCAACCAAATATATATATATATATATATATACCGTATAAAAAGGTGACATGTGTAATTAGGTATACATGCCATACGAATAATAAATCAATATATATATATATATATATATATATATATCGATTGATTTATTGTTCGCTTGGCATGTATAACTTATTACACATGTCACCCTTTTATATCAGAGGCGCTTAGAGCGGCAGCATATATATATATATATATAAACATGGTTAATAAACGCAGTGCCGATATATAAGGAACTCGTAGAAATCGGTAAAGGAGTATTGTTCAGTAGAAATATTTTTATTTAGAAGTGACAGTACAATCACTAGTAATTATTATGTCAATGTTTTTTTTTACAAATACCTTCGGCTGGCCGTACATTACTTTATAAAACGGGCAATCGAGAAAGAACAAGTTGTTTGATGGAGATGCCAGATAGACCGACGTGTGCAAAACTTGTCTGGCGGGAAGTAATAATCGTATCAAACACAATTTGAAAAAGCAAGATCCTTTACGCCTCAATTTTAAGATTTGTCCTTTAGATGCTTGAATATGTGCTTCATCGGATGACTCGTTCTCTCACAATCGCATATATCGTGTAGTGATACCCAAACTGAGTTATCGGTTCCCTAACATATGATAGACTTTGCACAGTAGTTACGAAATACGTCTAGTCGTTTAAGAGGGCGGTTCGTTGGAGTTCATAGCTAAATTGTTTGAAAAATGAATAAGACCCACGCTCAATAATGGCAAACATGTATAGCGACCCCATTAGGTGTCTCCACTGAATCTATTGATACGTTGTCTAAATAATAAAGACGAAGACAGTGACTGATGTCGTGACGTGCTTGGTTAGTGCATCATACAAGCTAATTCTTCAAGTAGCTGGTCGTGAATCGGGCCAGATGCCGCTCACACTTACAAAGCCGCCTCCCTTGCTGTCAACAAGCGATTACCCGTGTACTGAATGCGAGCTATTCTGACCGTTGGTCGTGCCAAACAGTTATGGATGGCCATGATTGCCAAACAGATGTTATGGACATGATAGAATAAGACGTCTGCACACCCTTTCTGTTTCATGTAAACCCATGGCCCACATTTTGTCTAGTATTTGTGTGCCTCCTGCTCACTCTGCTTATCTCGTTACGGATCACTCGGTTATCCGCAATCAGTATTCGGTAGTATAGCCGATACGACGAATCCGCACTAATGGACCGCCGCATAACTTGATTCCCCCTGGCTGGACCTTACTCCGATACGAGGGTCTATCCTTCTTCGATTACTGTAGTCTCTAGGGAGAACCAGCACGGTAATTATAACACATATAGGCTACTCACTACAACCCCCCCCCCCCTCACCGTCTAACCCATCAGTTAGTTGCGTCGTGGATGTGACGCTGCCTGTCGTGACATTCTGCTTTGTCTAATAATACTGTGGTTGCCTAATAATAATAATAATATCTGTGTGCAGATCAGCAATGCAGGATTAGCAATGATTTCTCGCGCGCGCGAGAATGCTTCCTCACCCGCACTTCACGCACGCGTTAGTACACGGTAGCACGCGGATGCATTATAACAATCGTTAAACTTTGTACTATCAAGTTTTCACCTCCGATAATGAGAGGGAGGAAGAGAGAGGGGTGAGAGAGTGAAAGGTAGATATACATATATATATATATATATATATATAGATAGAGGGAGAGAGAGAGAAAGCGGGAGAGAGGGGGGGAGATGGCAAAACTTCAAGTGACACTGCAAACGGGTTTTCTGCCTTCACAGCATGTCTACTTCAGCACAACTCGCATCATTCCCTTCTCATTGCACACCCGTGCAGCGGATAGGATTGATATGGTCTTTGCACGAGCCCTCGAATGCGCGTATCGTTCATCCAGACAATTACGTTTACCATGCCTCTCTACGATGCTATCATATATGCATGTATATAGATCCCTATCTCCCTAAAGGAAACCCACGTAGCTCTCCGCGGACCTTCTAAAGCACTAGGCTTGGACGGGATTTGTCTTTCGTGCCTCCGTAAACTCTCGTTAGAAGTAGTCTGTTGTGTTCTTAACATACTATTAATTAGCGATATTGCCTCAGCTCATGAAACTGCTCGCTTAGCGTTCATCCCTAAAATTAACAATGCCACATCCGCAAGCGATCTGCGACCCCTATCTATTAGTTCATACTCACAACAAACGCTTAACAAAATTCTCTCTAGACGCCTCCAGAACTCTATTACTCTACTCTTCGACAATCTTGCGGTTCTGGATGGTATCCTTAACGATGCCAAGTCTGCAGGACGTGAGCTCAGACTCGCCTCAATCGACTTCCGTAAGGCGTTCGACATGGTGAGTCATGACCCCGTCCTGTGGTCACTCCGGACTCGCAGATACCCGGAGGTATTCATTAATTATATCGAACGCTTGTACCTCTCATCTAAAACTCTCATAGAATTTGGACAAGAATGTCGCACATTTCGGCCAACTAGGGGTGTTAGGCAGGGAGATCCTCTGTCCCCCTTTTATTTAATCTAGTTCTCGACGACATTCTTTCAAAATTAGACAAAACTAATATCGGGTACCAACTTACTGATGACTTCCGCCTTATGGGCCTAGCCTTTGCAGATGCACTTATCCTCCTAGCCTCCACGAAATCTACTCTCCAACGGCTCCTTAATATTGCGGACCCACTTTTGAAATCCCGAGGCCTTGAAATTAATACTAATGAAAGCTTTACTATCTCCCACCTATTTAATAGGAAGGAAGGTAAAGGTTTTATCAATACCGTACCAGAATTTAACGTTGGAGATCGGCAATTGCCAGCTAAAGGTATGCGCGATCGATGGAGATATCTTGGAGTCGACTTTGACAGCAGAGTTGATTCCACCAAGGATATACTCCTTAATTCACTCAACAGACTCACGATAGTTCCCCTTAAACCCCACCAAGGACTCATATTTTTGAAAGACTTTCTCATTCCCCGTCTCCTATATAAACTGGTCTCTGGTCCCAGACCATCTTACGCACCCCTTAGCGACCTAGATAAAGAGATCAAAAAGGTTGTTAAGTTGAAATGGCTTAAGCTCGAAAACTCGGTGCCGAACGCCTACCTGTACACGCACACAGCACACGGCGGCCTGGACATCCCCCGCCTCCAAACATTCACTCCCAGACTCCGCCTCTCCCGCCTGACAGCACTACAACACTCCACGCACCTTGGGGTCCAATGGATGCTAACCACCGAGCACTTTAAAAATAATCTTGCTAGAACAAGACTTCTTTCACTTGGGAACCTCCATTGAGACCGCTACACAAGAGACCGAGTACTGATCTCAACAACTACACAACACGTTCGATGGAGCACATTTTAAAAAAGCACACGAAACGCCCTTTGTACATTACTGGATTAAGGGTATGCCCTACCTATCTAGTAAGGAATATTTAAACCTACTAAAGCTCAGGATCAACGCACTATCAACGCGTGCCAGATTGGCCAGGGGACGCCCGGGCTACAACAAACGTTGTAGGCACGGGTGTCATGCGCCTGAGACGTTGGCTCATGTCGTTCAGATGTGCGATACAACACACAAACAAGCCATAAAGAGACATGACGACGCCTGTGATCGCGTGGCGCGTCTTCTCCGCGAAAGGGGTCATGAGGTGGTTCGTGAGCGAGTATTCCGTCGACCGGGCGCACCGGGTCTAAAGCCCGACCTCGTAATAACAACACCTACCGAAATCTGGGTTTTAGATGCCGAGGTTTGCGGCCCGAAAGGGGACCTGGCAAAAGCGCGGCAAGACAAGATCACCAAATATGACGTCGAGTTCCTAAGAGCGGTGCACCCCGACCTGCAAAAACCTCGCAGATTCGGATCCATCACTATCTCTATGAGTGGTGTATGGGACTCCGAATCTGCGAGGACGCTCTTGAGGCTCGGCGTCACGAAGAGGAATCTTATGGATTTCATCGTTTTAACTTTGCAAGGAACCTTGAGGATATACCGCTCGCACCGGGTCCATAAGAGCGGGGGCTACCATCAAGCAAGGACACGGACAACTGATTCTTAACTTCACGTGACACCTTTTTACCACAATTTTTATTAAGGGGAGCCGAGTGTGCAAACGTATTGTAAATGAATAATAAATCATCACAATATTTTCTATAGACACTATTAGCTATATATATATATATATATATATATATATATATATATATATATATATATATATATATATATAAACGCGAAGAATTGCAGAACACGGACCAAGAAATTCAAAACAGCACGCAAGCCATTAGGTTTAATCGCCCGAAGGCGAAGTGAAATACAAACGTATTGTTTGTTTGTGGTTATTCCGCAATTAAGCGACAAGCTACGTATTTCAAATTCATTGTACTAGGTGTCCTAATAGCAAACATGTGACAATTTTTTTAGAGGTAACAGGTTTTATCTTGATTAATATATATATATATATATATATATATATATATATAACCAATTAAAACGCCTAGTACAATGAGTTTGGTAAACGTAGCTTGTCGCGTAATCATGGAATAACCACAAACAACAAAACGTTTGCATTTTACTTCGCCTTCGGCCGATTAAATCTAATGGCCTGCGTGCCATTTGAATTTCTTAGTCCGTGTTCAGCAACTATTCGCGTTTTTGTTTTTAATTTAATGTATCCGGAATTTGCTTTAATAACGGCTTCAAGCCGAGGTGCGCTTTAAATATAATTAAAACCATCTTACCGTTGTGTTTGCACCGTTAGCATATTTAGGGTGTCCGGAATGTCCGGATGTCAAGCCCGGTGGCGTGGTGCATTGGCTTGCGCCTCGCCACCAGAGGAGACACATTGACATGCACCGGTTCAAGCCCCACCGTTACACCTTTGTATCTATGGAGTCCGTCGTACGAAGCAATGCAAAAGAAAACCCGTAGACGCTAAATGTTGGCTCAGGGTTAGCCCCAAAAAGTATTTTTAGGCTGTTCGTAACTTTTTTGAAGAGCGATATAGGAAATTGAACCCAAGACTACTTAGATCAGGTTTCATTGGAAAAGATATTTGTACAAACTGTACAATTGCGAGACAACCAGTTTTGTACAGAAACTAAGCACGTTGTTGAGTTCGAGAGAAAATTTTGCTTTTTCTGAAGAACATATAGCGCCAGCTAGAAGATGCTATATGTCGCTTAGAAGCGAATTCGCAAAACTGTAAGTTATTTTATTAGCTTTCACATTCAATAAAAAAATCTAAATCATAACCCTACAACATTCTATTAGTATCAAATCTATGGTAATACGAGCGACTGATTGCAGGATGATCAGGATTTATTCATGTCAAGTTTGAGTGCATGCACAAATGACCAAAAGTGATTTATCTGATGGAGTAGGTCATTTATGCATGCACTCAATCTCGACATGCCCTCCGAAAAACCTTAATTACTCCATAACCACGAATATATATATAACCAATTAAATCAAGAAATACTGTTACCTCTTAAAAAATTGTCACATGTTTGCTATTAGGACACCTAGTACAATGAGTTTGGCATATGTAACTTGTCGCTTAATTATGGAACAACCACGTGCTCACATATACTTTGTACCAAATATGTGAGCACTGTGAATTGTCATAGCTTATAATTTTAAAGCGTTGGACGTGAAAGTAAATAATAGAACTTACATTTTTACGAATTCTCTTCGAAACTGCCATGTCGTATTTTCTGGCGGTTGCATATTTTAGTCTCAGACGAAGCAATCTCACAAACACGACAATGTGCTTGGTTCCTACATAAGAGCACTGGTTGCATTGCAATTGCACATGTTGTGCTCCTTTGTCGCGCAATGACACTAGTGCCACGGATTTTAGTAATATCACACCCACTCCAAAACAAAACTTCTCATGAGCCCATGTTTTATTCAAAAACTTAGTTACTTTAACAAGCTCTACAATTTTTAATATTGACTTTCAAAGCATTCCCGACATATATATATATATATATATATATATATATATATATATATATATATATATATATATATATATGTAACAGTTAAGCTGCAGTCCACAAGTACCAGCCTAGTGAACGGAGGAAATGTTTCCCCTCATAACGTCCACAGTCACCTGTCATAAAAAGGGTGTTTGAAAATAATTTCAATTTGTTAAAGTCATTGAATGACCTCCGGCTGGCCAAGTAGCCGTAGTAAGCTAGCAAATTATATTAACGCTTTTACCTGCTTTGTTCCCCGGACACACACAATTGTATTCCTCTCTCTGTTGCACAATTGTAACATTCTCTCTAAATTGTGTATGCAGATTGCACTTTGCGCAATCTGCACACACAATACAGAGAGAAGAATCAATCGATAAAATAACAAGGCGATATTGAGAGAGAGGATAACACTATAATACAAATGTACCTTTTGACCCTCAATAAGAAGCAATCATTTTACCATAGTCTCTATGTGCACCTATATGCATACATAAAAAGCGGAAGGCTGGGATTATTGCGTTGCCATAACGTTTGGCAAGCGGAAATTGATGCATTCTCTTTTTCTTTGCCAGGGACAGTCGAATCGGCCAAATGTAAGCACAAGATATATATACATATAAACATATATTTATATATATATATATATATATATATATATATATACATATAAATATATATATATATATATATATATATACCAACGTTTAATATTTCGCTTTCGCTGGCGGTTACAGTTACTTCTATTGAACTAAATAAAATGTTTGCAGACATTTTCGGAGCGTCTGAGCGACAGCTACGTGGTAATGACGTTTTTCTAGTCACAAGGCGCACACTTATATTTATTTATTTTTTTCTACTTCCAATTGCAAATACGTTTCTCCTACATACAACATTTTCTTAACAAATTGCGCGATAAGAAGTTTAATTACAGATATGCTGCTTACTCCTCTAAAAGTTCAAGCAAGCCCGATCCATCCTGTGATCTGATTGTTGTCAAAGCTTAGTAGTATATTTTTGTACCTGTGATCTAATAATGAGATGACTGGCCACTCGCTAATGACTCCTAATGCATACGACGAACCATGCCCCCGTAAGGGATCCTATTTATCTTATTATGCAGATTCGTAGCCATATTGAGACACCAAAGCTAAAGTCGTGTACGGTTGGCACACGTCATAGCCATAGGATGTAGATCCATTACACGGCGGCGGGCGGCCGATAATTAACCTTAAAAAAGATCTAGCAATGTATCTATCGTATGCAATCGCACGAATGCATTGTTAAGCCGATAATGGGACTTTTAAATCACATTTTAGTTTCTCACCGATAAGAGTATTAAAGTGCGTCTCCACTGCAACAGCAGCAGCATCACCAAAGATGGGGGTCATGCTGTGTTTTTTCCTCTAGCACAAAACGAAAAAAAACACAAGAATTCAACAGTCAACATCACGGCGCATTGTCGCGGCCGCCGCCTCCACCACCGCCACCACCACGGGTCATTCAGACAACAATTGAAGTAAAAGCGAAGTTTCGTTTTTTTTTGTTGTTTGGATATATGTATGAACTATACGTGGGTGTCTGGCAACGAGCAACGACCAAAAGCGTCGACCGCCAGCGCTAATGGCCAGCCGCATCTGTCGAAACGCCCGCGTCACCATGCAAGAAATATTTTGGCCTGAAGGCGACGCAGCGCTAGAGAACTTAGGCCGGCAAGCGTATTCCTGGAGACTATGGTAGGCCAAATCTATTCTATAGGCGTAAATGGAACAGCTCCTTGTTGTTGTTGTTGCCGTTGTTGTTGTTGCCATTGTTGTCGTAATCGTCGTCGTCATCATCATCGTCGTCTCTAAGTCAAAAGCGTTGGTGCGCGAAGAACAAAACCTCTGTCCAGTCGGGCAGCCGCGTGCATATCTTATCACCGCACACCTTTATGTCGGGCCACGATGCAACAGCAGCGACTAACGATCTCGACGTTTGTAATATTCAGGCAGAACGCTCGATTTGTGCTGCATTGCTGCTACTGTTTCTGTTACACAAACTGCATCATTTTCGCCTTTTTTTGTCCCTTCCTTTGACGTTGTTGTTGTTGTTGTTTGTTACTTCCGCTGTTGTTGTTGTTACTGGTGCTGCTGCTGCTCCTGCTGCTGTTGTTGTTGTGGTTGTTGCTGCTGCTTCTGTTGTAGAGGAAATAGTAGAAAGTTTGCCATGGAATAGATCTCTAAGATGGCCGTTCGAGCCATCCTCCCTCACCACTGCCCGGCCCATAAAAGGCCCCAAGCACACCACGATACAACCAACCATCGGCATTGTCTTTCGGCGATAGATCTATCGTTCTTATACTGCCCGAGGACATTTAACCTGCTCGTTCCACCTTCTTAGCCTGGGGTCACTGCTAAAGCGTGCATGGTAACAGCCACAGCCGCAGCAGCAGCAGAAAGTCCTGTATCGTTGTTCTTGTTGTGGTTGTTGGCGGTGTGCTGTTCTTGCTACCGTGAGATACAACAGGAATCCTGACGTTTCCTATTTCCCATGTATTGCGACATCCTTCTGAGGTGTCGAGTGGATATGGGACCGCGGATGACGCTGATATTGCTATGTTGGCCCTACATCGCAGCTACTGAAGGACATCCTATGGGAACGCTTACAAGCGTGTCTGAATAGTAAGTCATGCGCATTGTCCGGCGTCATCATTATGACAAAAGTTTTAAACGTCTAGGTAGGCCCTTTCGTAGCTTAGAGGAAGACGCATGCTACATCATAGCATAGCTACAAGAAAAATATCTATATTCATTTGTTAAAATTGTAGTTTAGTTTTTTTTTAATATATAGGCAATGGACTGCGAAGCGGAGTGAATGTTAGATCACGGGAAGTTGCGCGCTCAGTGAAGGTAAACAACACATTCTCGCGGCGAGCTCCACAAAATCTGCAAAGTCGATAGACCTGATGTATGCTCTTATTTTATTCAGATGTCAAATATTTTGTTAAAAACAATGTATACTTAGGCATATATGACCCTTGAATAAAGGTGCTTTTAACTTGACCTGACTTATTGACGTGAGAAAAAAACGTCGGTTTTGTGTTGTGCCGGAATAACATCTAAATAACTAACTGTGCTATTTTACACAATATAAATTAAATTTTCTGACGTTTATTCACGTTTTCTAGCTTTATGTGACCATGCGAGTTAGAGTGAAAATATAGAGACGCATAAGAGCAATATCAGGTAACTATAGTAGTATATATACGTATATATATATATATATATATATATACTACTATGCTAAACGACAAGAAGAGTTTGCCCACAAAAAAAAATATATATTTATATATATATATATATTTCAAAAGGACAAAACGAGCTGACCTTTGTCTCCAAAGCTCCTTTTGTTGCAATATCTGCAAAGCAGCAGCTAAACGTGTGGTTGCATGACAAAGGCTACAAGTCATAGCTGTATAACATGCAAAGCACGTACATTTTAATACGAGTTCTTTATACTCGACATTGAATGCTGTACAAGCACACTCCTGAAGTGAACACAGCAAAGTGGCTCTTGCATAAATCGTGCATAAGCACGTGTATACTCCGCTGTTCCGCTCCCCAGGAGTGCGCAAGATGATAGTAACCTATAGTAAAGCGCAAGATGATAGGACCTATCGTAAAGCGCCCAACCGGTGATCACATTGACATATTTTGTTTAACCGTGCGACTATAGGCTAGAGAGCTAAGCTAATCTTAATGTTTAGCGGGAACTTACTCAACATATTTTTACATTCTGAAACCGCTCATTCAAAGGTCGGACGTTATTAGAGCTACTTTTACTGGTTAAAAAGCTGCGGGTAACCCATTACAAGGTCAGATTATAAGTACGCTACCAAGATCCCGGCTGGCCCCTTAGTCTTAGAGGGCACGCCGGTTTGTCCGACTAACCCTCCAGATAGAGCCGATTGTCTCGTTTTCAAGTGGTGTTTACTTCTCGAGGTCTACCGAGGTGCACTTCAGCAAAATATCAAGGTTGGACATTCGCCGTCCCACGCAAGCTCATCTAACAATCGCTAGGCCAGCCCCCTCCAGCAGACCAGCAGTCACATTAGAGAACATCGAATTCACCTTCCCTTTATCGAATACATGATGCTGTGAGACGCTTTGTCCCGAAAGCAGTTGATGCTGCTCTGGAGGATTGTCCGGTTAAGTTGCTTACTGTAATGTGGTTACTAAGCAAGCGAGGATGACGTAGCGGCCTGGTCTACCAGGTCATGTCACAATTGGCTTGCGCCTTACAAGTGCCAAAAGCATGCGCCCTGTGTCTGACATCAAACGCTCTATCTAGTTGAGTGACTTAACCATATTGGTTCATACTCGGTATGTACGTAGGTGACCGTCTAAATTTGAAAACGGTCTGGCTCGAAGGGTGATCGTGAAACTGTCTGATGAGTATGTGCCCACTGCAGCCACATTCGAATGATTTCTTACGCTGAGACCCGTTCGTGATTGAGTCTCTTCGTGAAAAGCATCTCCCAAAGAGTCTGCTGTGGCCGAACCCACAACACCGGAAAGTTCGCCTCTTGAATACGCAATCGACAGTCCAATGAAGACTTGCTCCTGGCTGACAATATCTTCATCAATGCCTCGGCTGCAGGGCTGATGTCTTTCGCTTAACATTACTGTAGGCTTTTCTTTTATCTAGCATAAGCAACAACTTTATTTTTTAATCAATTTTGGTATAAGCGGTTTTGATAAAATGCTACTACATTTTCGAAAGCAATCATGCCGAATAACCTGCAAGAATTATCGCATTGACGTTGCGTGCTACCCCGCGTTTAGAGCTGATAAAGTAGTCAACGTTCTAGATGATATTTCATATGTTCGCTCGCGTTCTAATCCCTACGGTTGGCTACACTAGCGTCTAGCTTTTATAGCTATGGATACTGTTTTACCGGTACAGTATCTACGATAAATTAAGGATCCATCATATGGTCAATATAGCTCCAACGGGCAACGATGCACACAGTCTGGTCGTCAACTCTGCGTTGTCGCTTTTTCCGACATGCAGACTCGTCCAAATAAGGCTCGTCACAAGGCTCGACGCAACGCCGAGAGGTTGTCGCACGAGGTACCTGCGGACAACTAAAAATGCTTACTTGAGAGTTCTTGGATAATTGTTATTTCTCAATGCTATGTTCAAACCGATCTCCTCGATAGTTAGGTTAAGGCTAAAGCAAATTTGCACAAATTGGCGGATGTAAGGTACGCAACAATAATAATAATAATAATAATAAACAACAACAACAACAACAATAATAATAGTAATTATATGTAAAACCATTTGTTGATTTATACGTACGCAGCGCATGCACGCGTGCACTTCTCTGCAGGTTTAGTGAAGCTAGTCGTTAACCTTTCAGCTTATATTGGAGTTGGTAAAGCCTTCCGACTACAACTACTCGCAGTAAAACAATCGACTGGAGAGGGATATGCCCAGGATACAGCCGACGTTCTGCCGTAGGGCACAGAGCTTAGAATAGCAGGCTGAGGCTATTCCCAGACACGTCCGGCGGCAACAAATGAAAACGTGCCTGTGTCAGCAATATCTCCTACCATACTTGAGCACGTCTATATGGTATCTTTTTTTAGCGTCTAGGAGTGGGCTTACGTTCAAGGTTGCACACAATTTTGTGCTGCTAATGCTAACGCGAACTCTTGACTTTCGAGAGATCCTACACGTAGGCACATCTATGTTTATGAGATACTACCCACAGTATTCTCTGTATTGTGAGAGGCAATGTATACTAATGTATGTAAAAAAGCAGTACCAAAATTAAATGAAACAGACTGTGCAAGTGGCGGGATCGTCGATAAACGCCACACCAAGTCAATCGTTAGCAACTCTAAATCTAGCTGGGGCTAGTGCCAGCATGTCGTTCGAGTTACCAACGTTTATGGCGAGCTAGAGATATTGACATCTGTGCCCATATTTCCCCGTAAAGTAAATTTGTATTCAAAGAAAATTCGTTACGACGTTTACCTTCCGTGCATGATTTAGACAAAGCATGAGCTGTCCCATATTTTGCTCGAAGTTGACACACTGAACGTTCGCATACAGGTAATGTTCGTTTAAAGTAAAGGGCAAATCTAATTCTTCGGGAGAACTTCTCTAAATTATTTTAACAAAATTCTAACAAAAAGCTGTAAATCTACAATATAACAAATAATTCTTACGTACATACCGGCACACGAGAGCCTTGAAGGCTAAACTGCATGGGTCTAAACTAGCAGGCACCAAAGTGTATCTCCGTTACATTTCGAAGATCTACCGTTATGCTGGTTAAAGGCGCATGCATATATATATATATATATATATATATAGCGTCGATATAAAAATATACGCAGGGAAAGCAGTCACCGCCGCCGACAAATGAAGATAGAGCTAGCTTTGAGCAGGTTTACATAATAATAATAATTATTATTATTATTGTGTATGGCCATGCGACGGAGCGATAAGGAGCCAAAGAAACTATCTTCATAACGGTCTAGAGGTTTTGAGCGGTACGCCGCTGCCATTCAAATTCGAATTCTAACGTCTTGTTAACGACGTAATGTCTAATCTACATAGTATCGCCAAGTTATTTTAACAAGTCATTGCGCCGGCAACAAAAGCGGCGTTTTCCGGCGTTTCCGGGTTTGACGGTGTTCAATATACTTTCTTACGAAGAGGGGTGTCCAGATTCACTTAGGAAGGGCACATACCAAGAAGAGAACCGAGTCTAGTGGAACAGCAGGGCTCCAACAGGCCAACACCAGCCGCCCTCTTTACCGCCTGCCCGCCACCGCCAAGATAAGACGTAAGGTGCTGGACAAGATCCCAAAGGAGCGAGAATCCTTCTGGCTGTTCCACCAAACGGGCGCTTGAGGCAAACGTGTAATGGCGGATAAGGCCTGCGCTCGGATTGCGCTGCTCACAAGTTCTTCATGAATTCGAATGTGCGTAGCGCCATTTAAATCGTGCCCTCCGATAATACGATTCCGCGGGTAACGGAAACGTCGTTGGTGGAATGATGGCAAAGCATCTTCCTGCTTCTGCAGGGGACGTAGTGGCATCATCCCCTGCCGGTCGTCCTCAAGCGAAGATGTCGCTAAGGCACTTCGCACCTTTTCATCTGGAGCGGCGGAATACCTTGACGACCTCACGCCTCTCCATCTAAAAGCCTTCTCCCTGCCAACAGAGGCTACCACGATGTGCTGGCCACACTCGCCAAGATATGCGACATCATACGTATAGTGCAAGTTCCGGAAGCCTTGAGAAGCGTCATAAACGACGGGCGGGTCATCGCTCTAAAAAAGGAAAACCGGGGGATACCGACCCATAGCCATTGGTTGCACTCTATGTAGATTGGACGCCAATACTGTTTTCCTAGGTAAAGGTGAAAAACGACCTGCAGGCACATCAAATGGAGTATGCCACTAATAATGGCGCAAAAAAATTTGTTCATACAGCTCGCACCTATCTCGAAACGAAAACTGTTGCCTCTTAAAATTTTATTTAAAGATGCTTTTAACTTAAACAAATAAGAGCATCTTTTAACAGAAGTTGGACAGAATCCCCGGCCTTCTATCGAATGATTCGTCGAACTCGGTGGCGTGGTGACATGCGTCTGCGCCTCGCGACCGGAGGAGATACATAGGTGCGCGGGTCAAGCCCCACCACTGCACACTTTTATTTATGGGGGTCAGTCTATAAAGCAATGCGAAAAGCAGTCTCATGGACGTTAAATCTTGGCTGAGAGTCAGCCCCGAAAGGATTTCTTTTCTATCGACGCCGATGGTGTGTAATCAGATCACCATCCCGTTGTCAACAGGTACTGCCCGAGAAAGGAGTACAACTCTATCGGCTGTACTAGTGACTGGGCCACCTCAAGAGAGCAGTGTAAACAGTCTTGCACGTATTACGGACATTTCCCCCTTTCGTTCTGCCGGCAGAAACTTTGGATATCGACGAACCGTTAACGAGACCCTTGGAAAACATCCTAGACCTGGCGTTCGGACACAAGGTGGCGCATGGACGCAGGTAAGCTTACCGGTCCGGCTAGTTGGAATAGGCCCTGGGGTTTGGCCCTGGGACACGCGTCAGTCTGGTTGTCTTTCGAAGAAACAGATCATTAGGCAGAAAGGGTAGGACCACATCGCCGCTCAGGTTACCCACTTAACCCTCTTGTCGGTCTTTGAGTTAGATAACCCTAGACTTACTTAAACGGTCTGATCCGACGCCGCCGGAGCGTAGCTCGACGTGTTCAAGCTCATCAGCAGTAAGCTGATCCTAAGTAAAAGACCGGGGGATACTGACCCATAGCTGTTGGCTACACTCTGCGTAGACTGGTCACAAATACCCTGCTTCCTCGGTCGATGTGACAAAACTACCTGCAACCAGGGCAAATGAGGACGCCACTGACATTGGGGCAGAAATAATTATTCATACAGCTCGAAGACAACGAAAAGTGTAGCGGGTCTTCCTGCATTGAGCCTGTTTGTGCATCATTGCGTGTATTATTCAGAGACATCAAAGCTCTTGGAGCGTTTAAAGCAATGAAGTGGGCTACAGCTCAACCTGCTAAATTTAAACTATTCGTACAGGGTTCTGAGAGCGAGGAGAGTCAGTAGGTGATCGCTGAATTTAACAGCAAGCTCCCGGGTGTTCTTATAAAGAACCGGTGTGAGCTGTACCTACTGAGCTCATCGGTAGTAAGCAGACTGACGACCAGTTCCATGCCGCCGGTGGCCTTAGACTTGGCCTTACCATGTTTGAGACAGATGTCGATGTAGTGAAACGATGCCTTCACCGGTTTAGCTGCATTAAGCTGGCCGGGATCACGCAGGGCCGCTACGATGCCATCAATGACATTCTTGGAGGCGCCTTCAGACAAGCCAGCTACTACGTAGTATACTGAAGCCTGGTAGACTGCAGAGGGACGACAGGTTGGCCACAACATTCACCAACCGGAGATGCACAATTGACGGGCATCTTCCTGAAGACCACGTTGGAATGGGGTTCTGTCTCGAGTCATCTGGCGCTTGGACTCAAACTGGTAAAAGAGACTGTGGAGACGCTCTTTGAGGCCACGGCGGATCGACCGCGTTCCTCCAACAGAAGGCGTCACTGGGACTACAGAGAGGCAACGCCAAGATGATGTTAAGTGGTCACCGACATTCAGGCAATAATACAAGTAATATTGTTAATATTATATATATATATATATATATATATATATATATATAATAATACAAGTAATATTGTTAATATTATATATATATATATATATATATATATATATATATAAGATTATTATAATCGTAATTGTGATACCTGTTCGCAGTAATAATAACACTGAACCCTTGTTCCAAATATATTTTATTATTAGATAGATTATTGTTGGGAACGGATCGGGCAGTATCGTTTCACCGAGGAAAACGCTGCGTCAAGTATTAGTAGTTTGCAAAATATTACTAAAGACATTTTTAAATTGAAAAAACTATACACAACCCAATGTTACACGACCTTTTTATTCAATAGGGGTGTTGAAATCACATTGTAGTTTTTACACACATGAGCACGTCGCGAAACTCTCCGTGCGAACACATTATTCACACACTTCGACATTAGCAACTTCAAGTGGAGTAATTGGCGCACCGTTACAAAGATTATTTAGGCGTACTGTGAAAAAGGTACGAATCTCTTAAGAGTCTTATGTCAACTCCCATCTGGTACTGGCTCACGTTTAGTAGTGCGGGGATACGTCAAGATTGCGGAAGAAATTTCCAACGTTTAAAATTTCGCACTTAGGTTTTTTTGTAAGGTACTTATTAAAGGTTTGTTTAGTGATCGGCCAATGCATCTACCAACTAGGAGTAAACAAGAGGTTTCAAGAGTAAACGATGAATATTAACGATACAGGCATACACAAACAATTAGACAACAACTTTAGTTTGAAAAAGACACGAAGAGCGGTCACAGTGCAGCTTCGTGCTATGGTATCAGATACAACGATACCAATACTGATGCACATTGTAACTAATTTAGCTGTTAGCCTAGTTTCGTTTTGTTTTAGTTTAGCTGCTAGTTGACTGATTCGATTTTTTTGAGGGACTAACTGGAAAATGCGGTTCGCACACACGGACACCACGGCAGGAAAGCTCAGCTGCAAATATGGGCCGGTAGTGCGGGGCTCCAACCCACCAAAAACCAGTCATGTCCCCAATCCCCACACTCAACTGGGAACTGCGCAAGCAATACTTCAAACAATTGAGGGGAAGGTGAATAGCAGCGTCTTGACTGTTTTGATTGTCAGAACGACTTGTACGACTACCGACTCACTCGCGCGGAGAACCTGTCGAATATTCAAAAGACCCAGTCTATGGGGTATGGTCATCTTCCAAAGTACCGTCTTTCGAGTAACACTGCAATTAGGGTGCAAACGTACATACGCATGAATACAGCATATGTATATGTAGATACGCGTTCTTTTTGAAAACTATCTTAGTTTTGTAAACAATCAATTAACTATCGTTTTGTACACATAGAAATACTAAAAGAGTCTAGTTTAGGAATGCTGGCAGAAATGACTGAGGAAGTTAGATACGAGTTTAAAACAGAAACGCACTTGATCCCAGCCAGACATACATAGAGCTGTCGAAGTTACTTGACAGACAGGAAGTTAATTGAAAAGTAGGTGCTTAAACGGACTGCTACTTAGACTTTCCCTAGTGGACTTTGGGCGGTATGGCTATTCAAACAAGCGGTTAGTTACGTGCGCTATACTCGCCACGTACGGTGGCGCCGATCCTCATAGTAGTCCCGATGATGTATTACCATTAAAGAGATACGTTAGTGGGAAGTCAATATTGTGTCTTTATTTGCGTTTTAGATACAGTAGTGTAGCAACGGTCGTGGCAACCTAAGCGGCTAGCGAACCGTTCCCAAAAAAAAAGACGGAGCTCTGTCATGCGTAGGATCGAGTTCTGCTCGGTCAGAACTTTGCCCTTATTGTGAATTTGGTTAAGCGAGGTTGACCCGCTGTTGCATCACTTTGTTGGAAAAAACGCAGGTAAATCCAGATGGAACAATGTGTGGTCTGGCTAAAAAGCCGGCACGAACGACGTGACGGCATAATAATCTCCTTTTAGGCGGCGCTAAGAAGAAGTGGGTTAGATTAAATTCCCTCTTCTCCCCGCCGGGTTTGTGCAGCGGAAAGTCGCACAGGAGCAGAGACTGAAAGTTCTTGACCGGGTGCGGAACTTCTTCTTTTGTACAAACAATGCGCTTTTGGCGTGTTAAGCTTACTAGAAGAGCGCAATCACTTGCAGCGTAGAGGGATAAAATCCGTAAAGAGGATATGAAGCATTGGTACAAGGTACCCGAGCAACGGGGGACTTACTCTCCCCTCCACTTTCTGGTGACATAAAACATTTGCACTATATCCGCGTTGTTAAGTTGTCGGCAGGATAACAACGCGTAATATCATAGGAGAATGTTTGGAATGTGCTAACCTACGGTCGTCGTTGTTGTTGTTGTTGTTGTTGTTGCGGTCGACGTTAATGTTGTTGTTAATGTAGTTGTTGTTGCGACCGTTGTTGTTGTTGTCTATTCTGTAAAGTTAATGGCTTATATCTTTCCGCAAATTAGTTGAGAAAAGTCTCTGCACTCTGGACAGTCTGGGGGGGGCTATATGTGTACGTGTACATTCCAGCAAAGTAAAGTACGTGCGCAGGCCATTAACCGGAATGGCTCGCACCCATAGAGGACACGATGTCTGTTAATTTGCACGATTAAAATTGCCACTAGCTTGATTATGTGCATTTGTTAAGCTAACCAACTACAGGCAAGGGCTAGTGGCAAAACAAGAGTGAGTGATTAACGACACAAAGCATACACAAGCGAGAGGGTACACGTTTGAACAGATAAAAAAAAGCGACCACACTGCTACCGGCTGCGGCTGCAGTGACAGCGCGCTCTTTATGACGTCTGGAACCCCCAATCGGTACTGCCAGCAAGAAGGCTTGCATACACAAACTGCATGGTCGTACGCAGCGCACGTAAAAAAAAGCAACGAGGAATCGCGTCTAAACGTTAGAGCTCTACAAGTGTATGGTATGTTTAACATACGCACGCCCCGGTCAGGTCACCAGCATTCGTCCGACTTTCTTCTTCGCCTTTCGGCGTGCCTCGCTATGTGTGTGTCTGTCTTGTAGACTAGCAATCTAGATCTAAAGATCGATCTTTGTTCGTCAATTCCGATTCGACATCCGACGACAGCAGACTTTTCGAGCAGACGGCAGATGGCAAACGGTAACATTTGCTCAGGGTCTTCTTTCTTCTTCGTGTTTACCTTTGTTACTGGCCGTCGTCTTGAGAATAGCTTCACGAGGTGTTTTGTTCAGCAGCGGCGTTATCATCGATCATTCCCCGCCATAACTCCAGCGGCAAAAGAACCCCACAACGACGACGAGATCCGAGCGAGATGAGAGAACCGGCAGCAGTCTCGATAGCTTCCTCCAGCTATTCCGACGTTTCAGAGAGATGTAATTTCAGTTTTCAGCCTAAGTTTCTTTGTATTGTGTCTCCCTGGACGTGCGTGCATATCTGTGCAGGAACGTCGTGTCTCTCGGTGAGTACGTTTCTACAGTTTGTCTGTCTTGGCGTATGTTTCTACAGCTTGTCGGTTTGTGTGCACGTTTGTACGCGCTAAACGCGAGTCTACGTGAACTTGTATATGGTGCACGTGTAGATGTGTACGAAGCAGCAGCAGTAGCAGACAGCAGCAATGAATGGAAGCGAGCCCCCGTTGAACGGGGGTGTTTCCTCGAGGGAGGGAAGGAGTTTCTCTCTTGGGCGCTTCGTCGGCTGACAGCAACACAGTTGCAGTCTAACTACTCGTCCGTTTACTCATTCTCGCTCGGTTCGTCCAACAGGGGTTCCGGGGTGTAGGGAGGGGGGTGGTGAAGGAAAAAGGGGGTCAGGGGAAGATGTAGCAGGCAAGATGGTGGCAAGATAGTCGTAGTAGTACCAGCAGCAGCAGCAACAACGACGACGACGAAGCGTTAGATTCGCGCGCGAGGCCTGTTTTTTCGGACGTCCCCTTTACGGCACCAGCAGCGGTCGCGGCTGCAACAACGAGCGGCCTTAGCCCGCCAACCGGTTCATCGGCCGCCGCCGCCACGGCGATCCCCGACACCGCCTGCCGTCTATAACGACGACCATGCGACTACGAACGACGAACCTACGACTGTGGAAAGGGCAGCTCCTCCCACTGCTTTCCTCCTCTCCCAACTCAACCACGTTTAACCCTTTCTCATTTCCCCTCTTACCATTCTCTCTCTGACACCTTCTTTTCTCAACTCTCTCTCTCTCGCTCTCGATCTCTTGTTCTCTATTCCTCTCCCGTCCCTTTTACGTAAATCTCTCTATTACCCCCCCCCCCCCCGCTAGTACCCTTTCCCTTGTTCGATGTCCCTTTCTAGCTGCCGTTTGTTTGGTCACTCGTGTGTCTTCTCCCTTTCCCTCGTGTTTCGCTCTTTCCCCAAGGCTTTCTCTCTCACCCGTCTACCATTCGCGCGCTCTCTTTTTAATTCTGGCTTTCTCTTTCCCTCTCTCTCTCCCTCTCTCGCTCGATCTCTCATTATGGGTTTTCTCTCTCTTCCGTTCTTTCTTTACGCTGCTACTGCCGCTCTAGCGCTCTAGCGCGCATTCTGACGTTCAAAGAGACGACGACGGCAACGACGACAACGACAACAACAACACGACGACAACAACGACGCCGACAGACGAAGGGGCCAGCGCTGGCCACTTTTATCGTTCTCCGAGCGGCAACTTGGCACACAATAAGTTTGTCCAACAGTCTGCCAGACTCGTAGGCTATTGGATGGTTCGGTACTACTACTACTACTACTACTACTACTACTACTACACTGCTTCTACAAGTACAAGGACTACTTGTTCATCTTCTGCTACGACTACTTCGATACAACTTCACTACTACAACTTCGCTACGCTGCTGCTGCTGCGGCTGCGATAAATCGACCCCACGAAGTTGCTTCCTGCTCGAAGTGTCAAACAAGTTGTCAACGTGCGGTAGCGGCAGCAGCAGCAGCATGCCAACAGAAGCGAAAGCTTCGAGTCGAAGTAGATTTGTCGTAGACGTGCCGGCCTTCACCGACACGTCCCGTAAGTAGGCGTGATGATAGGCGATGACGATACGAAACGACGAGACACGAGAAGATCGCGAAAAGAAAAAGCAGAAGAACAACAACAACAACAACAGGAGGTTAAAGTAGCCGAATCAGAAGCCAAATTTGCGCGTGCCGGATCGAGTGAGCCAAAAGTGCAGGATCGAGAGCGAGATCTGGAGAGGCCACCGAGAGCCTCTGTTGACTGTGCGTGAAACGAGTGAGTGAAAAAGTCGGTGGCGGGCCGGAGGTTGTGGCGGGGGTTCGGCGCCCAGTTGTCGACGAGTTGAAGATCTTTTTGTGTTGTTGCTGTTTCTGTTGTTGTTGTTGCTGTTGTTGTTGCTGCTGCTGCAGTACTAGGTATAGTAGTGTATCCTCCTGTTGCCCGGAGCACGGAGAAATGTTACATCTTTCCTCTTCTCCTCACTGTCATAGTTGTCATCGTCGTCGTCGTCGTCGTCATCATCCTCAAAGTCGTCAAGTGCAATAAGTGCCGGCAAGTAACCCAGGTGTGAAACATGCAGGAGTTTAGTTCAGCAATAAATTGAAGACCTGATGGCCGGTGGCCCATGGCCAACCAGACGAATAAGTCAGTCAGTGCGTCATGTGTGAGTGAGCAAGTAAGTCCAGCGAGCAACGAGATCATACGTAGTGTTGTTGTTGTTGTTGTTGTTCATCAGCGTTAACAAAGATCGCGTCGTTAATGATGTTGTTCTTGTTGTTGTTGTCGTTGTCGTTGTTGTTGTTGACTTTGTCGTCATCGTCTTTGACGCAATCGCCATGCGGTTCGTAGCGGCTGACATTGTCGCTGCTGACCTCTCCGTTGGTGTTGGCGTGGTGTTGCGGTAGTTCGTCTGCATACAAGCGTGCCTGTCCCTCTGTGCCTGTGCGTGTGCGAATGTGTGCTTAGGCGGGCGCATGCGAGCGTGTCAGCCGCCGGAAAGGCAAACAAAAGCCGCAAGCAAAACGTGTCCGTCCGCCGGGCACGCGTCAGAGAGAGAGAGCTGTGGAGAGAGAGAGAGTGCGTGTCAAACTTGTGGAAAGTTAACACAGTGCGACAGCGGTTCGATGAAGATTTCGATGTGAGAGGGGGGGATAGTGAAAGAGAGAGAGAGAGAGAGAGATGATTGATGTGCGGTGAGTGATGCTAGCAGCAGCAATAGTAGAATGATGTGATCTCAGGTGGTCGCACGGAGTACACGTCTCATCATCGTTATCATCGACATCGCTGCCGCCGGCGATGAGAAGCATGCAGTGATTAAACCTCTCGACAGATGTAAGTCGTACACACGCACCGCGGTTCCTACCGCCATTTCTTCGACACAGGTCAACGGCAAGCAGTAGGCCACTTCGACGCCTAGTCGAGAGTGCGACAGTGCCGGCCTTCGTAGGCTCTATGCGGTTTTTCCTTCTGGGCGTATTTCTTCACTCTCTCTCTGTATATATATATATATGCATATATATGTATATATATATATATATATATGTATATTATATATATATATATATATATATATATATATATATTTTTTTTTTATATATATACACATAAATACTTACGTCTTACTGCTCATATAATTTACTGTTGTGCTTTAGTAACCATTGAGTGGTCCATACTTTGAACACACGTTACTGTGCTGCTTCTCACGCAGGCATAGTATGTTCGTGTGGAAGCCATGAGCTGCGAAGCCGGTTATTTATCACGTATTGATCTCGGTCGTTTGAGCTCTTCCAGGGGCGTTTGAACTTATTGCCTGTAGCCCGCAGAAGAGCACGTCTATTTCAGCCAGCTTTTGATCCCACTCAATGAGGTATTTATTGAGCGGATCTGTTCTCGGTTCGAGGTTGTGTGTCCTCTAAAGGCCCTCTACAGGAACAGGCGCAGAGACTAACAGAGACACGGAGCCGATCACGGACGGCTAGAATGACGCAACTCTAGCATTTTTTTTCAATGAGTTTGTTTTAATGCTTTCACGGGGTCTGAGATTATCTTTAGTTAGGTATGGCCAAACGACCCATACTCCATACGAGGCCGTAGAAGCTATCTTCAGATCGACGAGATTGACGGCTCTCTCCACCGGTAGTTTGTAAGGCTTTGCCACGCTGCGAAAGTACAGCAGTCATTTACGGACTCTTTGTTGCACGTACATGGTAAACGTCGTCACAAACATCGGTGTCCACATATATTCTCTCGCGGCGGAACTTCATTGCGTTTGTTTTATTTAAATCCACCTCCACAGAGTTGCGTGGTCAGACATGGGCGTTGACTCGTGCAGCGTGCTCAACACGATTGCTTCGGATGGAACCGGCTGCAGGAGCTTCTTATAAAAATGTATATATATATATATATATATATATACCTTTGTCATCTGTTGGGCTGTCTTTGCTTGCAAACCCCATGAAATTGCTGTTGTTGTTATTTTCGCTTGTATTCTCCTGTTTGCTGTTGTTAATGTCGTTTTAATTTCAAGATACTATCTTGTCGTAGTTACATATTTGGTCACAGATTTTGTTTCCTGCCATTCCTTCCTTTCATGTTTGAACGGTCAAACAATTTCGTAATACGCCAACTTAATAGCATGACGATTACATGCTCAATTTTTGGTTTAAGGTCAAACAACTGGACACATACACTGTACATATTCATACGTACACCCATTTGTACTATAAAAAAATACTTTTCTTCTATCTTTTAGTAATGCCAAATAATACAGTTGCGGTCGTACTTTTATTTTCCGTATCGATGTTGATTATCAGCTTATCGTTCGTCACAGTTGTTGTTACTTATTGTATTTTATCGTTATGTTTCGTGGCTATTCGAATTGCATTGTGATACTATTTAAGGCTGTGCTTCCATCGTAAACCATTGTGGCCTTCTGTTGTTGTTTATTGACAATTTTGTCATAGTCGTTTCTCCTCCTTATCGCTGTGTTCATATTTTTGTTACTGTCGTTGCCGTCTAACCGCAGTGCTGCAAGCCAGTGGTCACGAATCGAGGCTCTCCCTCCACGTATGAGCGTGCTTACATATGCGACCTCTACGTCCTACCACCCTTAATATAACCTCTACGTCACGCGGATATCACGAGTTCCCATATCTGCGTAAGGTTGTTGTTCTTTTTTTTAGAAGTGTTTTAATTATACGCACATTTACAACTGTATGCTGTTTTACATACATATTTGAAACATTGTAAGGAATTGGCAGTAGTTAAACGCACTGCAATTACCAATGTGTTGGCAAAAGTTGCAACCGCAGTGAAATTACTTTTGTTTTTTGCAATGTGTTGTTTACTCTTACTGCAGATCATCAGTAAAACACAGTCAAGTTGTTATCGCGACTTTTACTTATTAGCAGAGTCTAGGTGTAAAATAAAGGTCCAAATATACGCTCGCCTCCTTTTCTATCATCTGCCGACGATTAGCTGCGCTGAACTCGTAATCTAGTTCTTCGAGATCCTATGGTTTTTTTTTTGTGATATGCCCATTGACAGATACCACAGTTTGTCATCTTCAATCAACAATCAAAATTATTTTACTTAAATAGAGTATGTACAAGATGGTTCAGGTTATTATTAAATATCATTCTTTGTTGTCCTGCCATTCCAGCAAGAGAAAAAGTGCAAGAATCCCTGTTGCAGTGCCAGAAAATTAACCGGCTGGCACTTAGCGCATTGCTGCGACCAGAACTGCGACAAATACACTTTTAGTACTCTAGTCTTCATGAAACTCCCTACGGGACTATGATGGAATCCGATGTATCTCGTATAGACGTGCCTGCAGAGCGGTCGTATCTCCGTCGCTGCTTCCGTGACTCTGCGTTGCCACTTTTCCAAGAACCGTTGAGTGGTTTGGTCACAAGCCTACGCAGCTTGTTGAGCCCGGTGCAAGGACAAGGGTGCTCCGAGTATTCGCGTGCGCCTCGCGACCGGAGTAGACACTTAGGTGCTTGCACGGGTTTGGTCCCCACCGTTGCACATTTGTATTTATGGGGTCCGTTTTACGAAAGCAATGCAAAAGCAAACCTGTGGACATTAAATGTAGGCTGGGAGTTAGCCTGAAAAAGTTTTTTATTAGACATACGCAGCTTCAGCCGAAGAATCTCCGCCATCGGCGCACAGTCCGACAAAACATAACGATGGCGGTACTCGTTTCATATATAGTGTGAAGCACTTTTCAGGCAAACTAAAATTCGCTTGAGATAAGTGTTGCCACACTCTGTCTTAACTGTACGCTAACTTTGGCAGAGTCTTCAGCATAAACCAGCGCACTGCCGTACATCTCCAACCCCTCCGTAGAGAGCTGCCATTGCCGAGTTAACACTGTCTCTCATGTGTACCGTGAATGACGCTCCTTTATAGTGAATCCGGAGACCCAAGTATGGAAAAAAAATTACAAACTCTAATGGCCTCCTGCAGCAACGAACAAGTCGATCGTTTGCAGCCCAACGTTCTCCGCAACGAAACTTAATCGCCTTGCTTTTAAGTGAATTTATCTCCCTTTTTCATGAGAGTCGCCTTTACCATGGCGGTAATGGCACCAGTGTCACGGTGATCAACAACGATTTTAGCAGCATGCATTACTACCACAGCATGTTGAAACGCTTGAAGCACGTATTGAACAAGATCGGCCAGAAGCAGCGTGAACGAGATCATAAGACTGCGCGGAGTTTTGCCAAGGACCTTGACGCAGCTAATAAAGACTGCATACAGGCGGTCCTCAGGCTCTACCTCGGATTGTAAAACGTGGATTGCGTTGCGGGTCCCGACGCCTTTTCTGAATCCGAACTGCTTTGGAGGTCGGACAGGATTTGCTACATTCGCAATCCTTTGAATTATCATCTTGCAAAATATCTTCTTGAGCGTTCGCTCCGACGCCACTTCCCGGCACAGATTTGAGTCAGTTGTATCGTCGTTGTATTTGCCCTTAAAGAGCACAGAAAGCCTAGCAATGTGCCAAACTCTGTTCCTTTATAATTTCATTGAGAAAATCACTGCGAATCCCCTTCACGAGCGGCTGCCACTGCACCCAATGTTCGTAGTAGACCCGATCTGGTCCACTACTCTGCTTAGGAAGAGATCGGATAACTCGGCACCTTCGTCTGCCCCAAAGCAAAGATTTATTCTGTGCTGATGTAGTGTAAGCGGATACTCAATCAGTGCAGCCGAGTTTTGTACGTAAGGTTGAACACCAGATTTGTCAAGTGACGCTCTACATGCTCGTCACTCAGTGAGCACCCCTTTACGAGAGCAGTTTATGTAGGCATGGGGCTCCTATTCTGCTCGCTTGCGTAGACGGGCTTCTTCTCGCCTAGCATGTTTGATCTAATAGTCACGGCATATCCTTATGTAGGATTTCTTTCCAGAGGCATAGTCCTGTTTTGCCTTGCTTGAAGCTGTGAATCTGCTTTGGCCTGCTGGATCGAGTTTACGGGTCGGCTTCGACTGTGAACGTTTCCGCTGTTCCTGCCCTAGAGCAGGGATACTACAACTCGTACAGATAGATGCTTTTTGCAGCAAGCTCCAGTACTTTAAAGCTCTGAAACTCAGTACTAACAAGATTATGAAATATTAAGTCTATGGTACTCCTGCCGCTAAGACGGATGTAGGTGAGTACGTGCATGAGTACACCCAAACCCACATTATCTATAAACTGCAGGAAAGCTTCCCCTTTATCGTCATTAGCTCCCTCATCAATTCTGCAATTAAACTCACCTTGAACGATTTTTGGAGCCCTAAGATCGAGACCCGAGAGTCCTGCGAATACGACTTCTGTAAGTTCTGCAGAATCAAAAATTAGAAGGAGATAAAGCTCGACAATGCTAACACTTCCTAATGAAAGTGTCATAAAGTATTTATATTTGCTAATACATCGCACGGGGGACAAACAGTTACGTACGTAGACAGAAAGTTTTCCTACTCTTCTGCCCAATCCTCCCTTGAACCCTTGAATTTCATCAAAATGCAGTTCTTCTCACTACAACATCTTCACACAGAGGACGACGTCTACTTCTAAGAGCAAATTATCTGGCATTCGATCAATTCCCTCTTTAGGACACTCATGATTATACAACAGAAATCGTCGAACAGTATGGTTGCCCCTGATTACACCTCTGTATTACCATCTAGTCATTTTGAGGGGTGAGAACCATTTTTAGCCACAAAGCTTTGCATGACCATTTTCTCATATAGAGCGGCGCCGTACCAGCGGTGGTAATACATACTCTTAATTCAGAAATCCTTCTTGACACACCGCAAGAAGTCCTTACTGTCAGGTGCAAAAATACAGCCCCTTTTGTATGCAACTTCAATGCTGCATCAACTTTAACATCTTTGTCGGCCAGCAAACATTCAACATCTTTGTCGGTTCCGTAGGTCAATTACCAACGTATCTGCAACTATCCGTTCTGCCTCGAAGAGCTTTAATATTAAATTTGTTGACTTTTACAAATACCTTGCATACTTCCAAGTCACCAATTCCTTCTGCTGCACATCCGGCCCGGAGGCGGCTGGTAGATCTCCGTTTATACGTGACGGGAATAAACCCTTTCTTCCTGTGCTCCTTATTCTGCCTCTGCAGTACGTTGTTTTCATCCTTCTCCGCAAGCTTCATCTCAATCGCGCCGCTGTCAGCTGGAGCTGTTACGCCGTTCGATTTCTTCTTCGCCTACTTCCTCTTGGAGGGTTTTGCACTGCCACCACTTTCGATGCTGCTTTTCATATTTTTGTTGCTTCTTTCCATCGAATTGGCTTCGCTGTCGTCTGCATCCCTTGTGCGTCTTTAGTTTGACGCCATCGGCCCGGCCAGCCGGACAAGCTATTGATATAGCTGTCAGCATAGCTGCGGTGGCGGCGGCATTATCCACTGGGACTTGGGGAAGATCATATCTTCAGTCTGGCCGCCGTTAACACCGTCTAACAGTGTCGTTAAGAGTCTTCTCGATGTGCCATTCGCGGGACGATTTGAAACTATTCAAACGTTCGAATCTTGCACTCTGCCAGTGTGTGTTAGCGCTTTATTTTGCGCATTTTCTGGCAGTTCTGTCACGCCTATTCTCTTTATTTTTGGTGCTTCTGGCGTCACTACAGACGGACTCCGGACTCCGAGCCGAACAATCCGCGCATTTATTCACGTGAATAACCTCTACAGGGGATCTTTGTGTATGGCCACCCAGTGACAACAAGAACACAAATTCCAGGCGGACTGCAAAGCCGGAGCAGCAAACGAAGTTCCTATGTTGAGCGCCACAATGTTGGATCAGTTTCGTCACCTTCCTAGCTCTGCCAACTACTTGTTTGCAACTGTACGATGTATACAGTCGTTTTATTGAGAACGCACATTTACATGTATGTATATTCGTCACGATGCTAAAAGTCGCGTCAACGGAACAGCTCTATTGCATCGTTGGAGGTGATATAAGTCGAACAGAATTTGCATATGCACAACAAAGACATTTCATTAAACTTTTCTCAAAGGCAGATCTTAGTGCGGCAGTCATGTACAGCAAATTATGCAATTAAATGTATATTTTTTTATTGCACCGCTTGCACAAACTGCACATTATTGCCTGGTGCTCATTAAACGGATTACCGGGTGAATATCTGCCAACACATTCTTCTATTCAGACATGTGCTTGTAAAAGCTAATTTCTTTGGTAGAACGTGTCTGCGGCGGAGGCACTATCCACTGGGGTTTGGGGAAGACATACATATGGTGTTCAAAACGTATCGCGACTTTTGTGTTTTTTTTTAAATTATTCATTTATTCATGAATATCTATTTTGTCCCCTTCAAAGTAATCCCCATGAGATATTATACACTTGTGCCAACGGTTTTTCCAATCTTCGAAGCACTTCAAAAAACCATTTTTTTTATCTTGTTCAGCTCCTCCTTCGATGCCGTCTTTATCTCGTCAAGCGTAGCGTAACGTCGTCCTTTCATGGGCCTCTTCAGTTTAGGGAACAAGAAAAAGTCACAGGGGGCCAGATCTGGGGAATACGGTGGCTGCGGCATCATTAGTGTGTTGTTTTTGGCCAAAAACTCGCGCACAAGCAACGATGTGTGAGCAGGGGCGTTATCGTGGTGCAAAAGCCAATTTTTGTTCTTCCACAAATCCGGGCGTTTCTGGCGGATTGCTTCGCGCAAATTGCGCATAACTTGCAGGTAATATTCCTTATTGACCGTTCTACCCTGTGGCAAGAACTCATGATGCACCACGCCCCTGCAATCGAAGAAAACTGTCAGCAAAACTTTCACATTCGACCGAACTTGGCGCGTTTTTTTCGGTCTTGGTTCGTGCGGCAGCTTCCATTGAGATGATTGAGCTTTGGTTTCCACGTCATAACCATAAACCCACGATTCGTCACCAGTTATGACCCTCTGGAGCAAATTTGGGTCGTCGCGGACAGAGTCCAACATCTCATTAGCAATGTTCATGCGATGCTGTTTTTGGTCGCAATTGAGCAATTTTGGTACGAATTTCGCGGCGACCCGTCTCATGCCCAAATCATTGATAAAAATCGAATGGCACGAGCCAATCGATATGTTTAGGTCCTCAGCAACTTCTCTAACGGTGATTCGACGATTGGCCAATACCATTTTCTCCACTTCATTAATTTTTTCCTCTGTTGTTGAAGTGCTCGGGCGTCCGGCACGCTCTTCGTCGTTCACATCTTCTCGGCCTTCTGAGAACATTTTGTACCACCGATAAACGTTGCTTCGGTCCAAGGTAGCTTCTCCGTATGCCACAGTCAACATTCGGAATGCATCCGCGCACTTAATTTCGTTTTTCACACAAAATTTGATACAGGTTCTTTGATCCATTTTTTGAATAGGTAAAAATCGAAGACGATCCAAAACACGTGCAAGCAAAGCAGCTGTCAACAATTAAGTGAACATTCAAAATGGCCGAGCTTGTCGGCATAAGTGAGAGACATGAGTACCAACATAACGCCACAAAAAATCGAAATTCGAATATACGTAACCCGCGAAAATTTAAAAGTCGCGATAACGATTGAACACACCTCGTATATCCTTATCTTCAGTAATTTGAAACTATCGAAACGTTCGAATCTTGCACCCTGTCTAAGTGTCGTTAGCGTTTTGTTTTGCGCGATTTCCGGCTTTTCTGTCACGCCTGTCCTATTTGTCTTTGGTGGTCCCGATGTCCAAACACATTTTCTTATCAAGTTCTTTTTTGTCTTTGGTTGTCCCGATGTCCAAAACATGTAGTCCAAACTTTCACCCGCTCAGTGGCGTCGAAAGGCTTCAGCCTAGTATCTTCTGTACGTCTTTAACAAATAGCGGAGACGACGCCAGTAAATGTATTTTATCTGTTGAGGCTAGTGCAGTAGAATCTTAGCGCCTTTTAGAAAAAAATAGCTTTGATATGGTTTAACCCCCTGAAGTTTATCTTCGGTAGTTAAGACTTAATCACGCACACCCTCGGATGCAAGTGGAGAGTATTGTAAACTAAACGCCGAAGGAGGAAGACATGATACGATCCGCGCCCTCTACCTACTAAAAACCACCTCTTTCATCCTGGTTCGGAATCGTGAACCATTACCTTAAGGCCCGGAGAGACGAGTTTTATCCTGCAACGCTCTTCTTAGTCTACGAGTACGTCCCGAGCAGGCAGTGGATCCTGCCCGTGACTTGCCCGGTGCTGGGATCTTCGTGATCAAAATAGCAGAGCCTCCCAGGATGAGACCTGGCTATTGCACTTTGGCAGGGCCAAGATCTACCAATCTCCTAAACTTGCTAAGTGTAACGAAAGATTGGGCATGTAATTTTGTCAAAACCTGCTTTTAAGTCTACGAATACGGCAAAGAGAATAAGCCCCGTTGGTTCAGAGTCAGGTTAAAGCCCGTTGTATAGAAATTACAAGTACAGCGTATGCCATCATTGCTGGCCGGCTCCTTCAGGAGCCATATTCATGCTCCGGCAGCTTTCGGTTAACCTCAAAGACATTTTGTAAACGAAGCGCTCTTCTTCGCAATAGCTTGATAAGACGATGGGGTCAACAAATACATTTTTCCTTTAGGGGTAATGCTAAGGAGACTGGCCTTCCATTTGACGAAATAAACTTAGGTATATCAAGTGATGACAACGACAATATAGGCTCCATTATCGATTTAGTTTTAACCTCAGACCCATCTATCATTGAGGATATACAAGTATTTCAGTCGCCGATCCCATCTGACCATATTGCCATTTCTTTTACTATTTTATTTGATGCTGAATATTCTACGGAAGACGAGGGAGGTTTTAATTTCTGGAAGGGGGACTATGAAATGATGAGCCGTAGACTTGCCTGTATAAACTAGAGAAATTTGTTTTTAAATTGTGATACTGTCGACTCGATGCATAATAACTTTGTTGACCAGATACATTTACTAATTAAAGAATTTGTACCTAAGCGAAATGGCAAACCAAAAAATAATGCTAATTTACGAAAATATGTAAGCAATCTAAAACGGCTGATAGATCAGGAGCCAAATGTGCAGTATGAAAAAAAGTTGCGCAAAGCAACTAGACGACTTCGTATAATGGATGAAGCTAGTCTTGATTTTAAAAACACAAAGTCGTTTTTTAGATACGCAAATAAACGATTAAAGGGTAAAGAGAATATCGCGGCTTTAAATATAGAGCAGGCAGTCCTCGAAGATGACGCTTCTAAGGCAAATGCATTCTTCTTGTCGGTTTATGTTGCCCAAGGGGGTTCAGCTTCCGAAGCTGATTCTATCGACGTACCGTCGAGTGACGGCTGTCCATATTTAGATTTATTAGAATATAATATTCTAACCAAAATGAAGCAACTACTCAATAAATGCAGCCTTACTCCAGATTTAATCCCACCCATATTTTATAAAAAAAAAGTAGCGACTGTGATAACCGAACCTCTTTTTTTAATATTCAGTAGATCTTATGAAGATGGCATTGTGCCAAATAATTATAGACAGCCAATCGTAACTCCTGTACATAAAAAGGGTCCAAAGTCAAATGTAGATAATTATAGACCGGTAGCTCAATCATCAATCGCATGTATTTATATTTGAAAAACTGCTAGATGACCATATTTTAAATTTCCTTCAATCTAAAAGCTTGTTGGATGAAAACCAACATGGTTTTACTAGAGGCAAATCCACGGCAACTCAACTCGTTAAATGACCCAAGATTGGGTCATTATGGTAAATAATAAGTTGACTTTTGATTGTGTATATTTTGACTTCTCTAAAGCATTTGATAGAGTAAACCATGTAAAGCTTGTACAGAAACTTAGGTACTTGAATATTGATACTCGCTTTTTGTCATGGATTTCTAGTTATCTTACCTGTAGAGAGTTGTGCGTTCGGGTAAACAGTAGCTTTAGTGAGTCAGGAGGGTGCCCCTCTGGAGCTTCCTCAGGGATCAAGCCTCGGCCCACTTTTATTTTGCATATTTATTTTAGATCTTAAAAACGTTATACCTGATTCGCTAACATATAAGCTTTATGCTGATGATCTAAAGCTATACGGGCCTTATACACTGCTAGCGAACGACAAATTATACAGAGTGCAATTGACGCAGTTTCTAAATGGTGTTTGAATAACAAAATGCTTATATCAGTGCCGAAATGTGCAGTACTGTGTTTAAAGCGAGCCCATACCTACATGCTGCATGGGGAGGCTATCCCTATATTAAATAGCATTAGGGACCTCGGGGTTACGGTGACACCGGAACTGGATTTTAGCACTCATATAACACAAGTTATCCGACAAACTTCTCTCATATCTAATACAATATTTCGCTGTTTTATAATTAATAATTGTATTTTTACATAAGGCTTTATAACAGTTTAGTTGTTCCTAAGTGTGCGTATTGTTGTGAGGTTTGGCGGCCTTATTTAGGCAAATACATTGAAACAATGGAGCGTGTACAGAGGAAGTTTATTCGTCGTGTCTCAATAAGGTGTAATGTTGCTAAAAGTTCCCTTGTGATAAGCCCTATTGCGGAGCTGCAGTCCAGAGCGGACTATCGCATGTACAATCGAATTATAAATTCATCAAATGTATCTAAATTTTTTACAATTTGCGTGAACAATCTTAGAAGCGGTAACACCATCTCGTCTAAACAAAGTGCAAAGACGGATCGCGTGAATAACATGTTTTCGTGGCGGATGGCTAGGGCATTGAGAACTTAAAATACTTGCGGTGCAAATGTTTGCACACAAGTAACTCGACTGTCCTATGAATCTAGGTAACAGTTTGTGAAATGTAGATATTGTAATATGTTCCCTTTGACAAAATAAAGGTGCGTTTGAATTAAATTGAATTCCGTGGATAGCTGAGACGCTTTCATCACCTCGTTAAAGAGTGTAGTAAAGCAGGGCTCAAAGCAAATCGCTTGTCTAAGATATTCATTTGTGACCAAATCGGGCCCCGGGGCATTCCGGACGGCGCTTTTTCTATCGAGTCGACTACCTTGATATCGCTAAAAGGCTGCGGTAGAGCATGATGCGATTCAGTGACGCGCTTTTCCTACACTGACATTGCCACAGAAACGGTTATGGCACTGACAAGCATTTGACGGAAATAAGCATCTAATAAATCATATGGGATATGACACGCAGTAACTCGCCTGTAGCCACTTATGAGATTTTTGTTGCGCTTCAAGGAGCAGTTTGCATTGTGTTCACTCTTCATGTTCCTTTATGACGTTCTTTGCAACTCTTTTATACTTACGGCTCAATCTAATAAAAAGAGATATAATCTCTGGATATAATTTTTCGAGGATATAATGCTTGAGTCACATAATGTTTACAAGAAATGCACTGCTGATCGTGCGTATTTTCGGTTTGTTCGCTACCAGTAATGACAATTCGAATGCTGGTAGCATAGGATTCCACATTGATACACAGCTTGCACTAGGAGTTTATTTTAAGAAGTAAAGTTTAGACGGGCGAGATTAAGATTGCGACTTAGACCGGGCCGCTTGCGATATGAAGATTGCGGCAGAGTTGATATTGCCACTACAGCAACAAGTTAGCATTCGTAGCAAATAAGTCGGCCGTAGATTGCCCCTGAGGCGCGATGAAATTTAAGTGTGGATAAAAGTCAAATTAGGCTAGGCAAGATTAAAGTTTGAGACTTAGAGGAAAGTAGCTTGCATGCCATTTTTCCTGCGGACGTTTCGGCACTATCTATAGGAGATACATAATTTTTGATGACTTTTCAACATAACATGGGCGTTCTTTAAAAAAACTCCCGCCAAATATTTTTGCGTTAAAATGTGCAGCAGGGGCGTCAGGTCGCGCCAACGAAATAGCCACGATGGTATGTCTGCTTTCTGGGAGACCACGCGTTTACTAAACCTATTTTTCAACGAAACACAGTTTTGTAGTACAACTTAATAAGCTCCACTGTTTAAGAGATATTCATAATGAAATGGTTTTCAACGACGATGTTCACAAACACTTTGCCATCACCGTCGACAACACAAATACAATTATTAGGGTCTCGCTCCTTCTACGAGCATATATATAAATATACTATATATATATATATATATATATATATACATATACATACATATATATATATATATATATACATATACATACATATATATATATATGTATATACTACGGCACTGACCGATACATTAAGATGGTAAAGGTCCGGACTGGACAAAATGGTTAAAACGAGCACACGGGAAAAAGAGACACAAAGAGCAAGGAAGAAAAACGGGGAGGAAAGACAGATCAGTGTGATTGCCACGATCAAGCTAAGCTGTTATGGTCAAAGCCGACGATGCGGAGGCAGTAACCACAACCACAACAACAACAACAATAATAGTAAGAAAAGGTCACGTGTAATAAGCGCACGTTAACGGCGACAAGGAGCGGACGTCTCGAAAGCAGCGATGTCGTCAGTCGCGTTCGCCAATATCAACAGGTTCGTACTCATACAAAGTACTGGCGCTGCTATCGCTGCTACTGCTGCTGCTGCTGCTGCGATTGATTGCACGCAACCACAACTTTGTCGGCGGTAACTTCTCCAACGTTGTCTATGGCAATTTCCGCAGTCTCGTCTACACTAACTTCCGCAACTTGCAGTGCAGTGATGTTACCGGTATCGTGCCGGTAGCGACACGAAATTTCTGTCAGCACTCGCGCAAACGTTAACAACGGAAATCCACGATAATGAAGGTGAAAATAGCCGCGGGGCCGGCAGCGAAAAGCTGGCGCCTCGAACCGCGTGGTCTGATGAGGTCTAAGAGATCTAAGAGGGAGCATGAAGTTGTGACACCATCGAGTGTGAAGTCGTGTCACAGCTTTATCTCGCTGGCAGAGAGCACTTCAATGAGTGTAGCCGCGTGGCATCTGTGTGTCGATATTTTGAAGGAATATTTAAAGAAGTATTTTTGGGGACCTTCCCTCGCCGATATGTAGTGTCGTTTTCTTAGCCGCGCAAGATCTGTGTATATGGCAAGAGCTGGCTTAAAGCCGTGCATACCCCACAGTGGGCACCATGCTCGATCCGTCACTCTCTGCATGGCTGCCACTCTGTCAAGTGTTGGGATCCCACCTACAAACGCTTCTCTTATGCAATGTGTAGAAAATCTTTAAAAAAAATTGGTCGATATTCAAAGCATACAGAACTAAATTACACTACTCAGAACGTTTAGGAAGGCAAAGCTGCCTATTGCCTTAGGGCCAGTTCAGGTGCTGCGTACACACATTTGCTATCAGCCTAATAAAAACTATGCAACTATAGTGTTTTATTTACCAATAAATATTTGAATAAAACGCACTTGAAAATCGAAAACCAGACGAGTTGAGCTCGAAAACAATATGGGCTATATGAGTTTACAATACTACCTTGGTTGCATGGTAAATGTTTGGCCTAAGGTGCTACACCATCTTGCACCGCAGCAACCTCATAGCTTCGCAACAGCTGCATCACCGCTAAATGGATCGCAGAACATGCTCAAAAATAAAAATAACCTAGACTTTATTTCGTGGCAATAGGTTTGTAGACTCTCGGACTCAAAAGTCTGAGCGGAAGCAATAAAATACGACTTGATGAGGTTATCATACCTCTATGGTACACGACAAAAGCCTTTTCTATGATATTACTATCGCATGCATGGCGGCGTTATAATACCTTCGTCACAGCCCTGTCGAGTGTGAATGGGCTGCAGAACATGCAGATTCAGAAAAGTAAAGGAAGTGACTCGAACTCGGTAGAAAAGGTCACCACCTATTGCTTTGAAGATGTAGGGTCCTCCTCGTTTGTAGAGGGAACGCGACTTCTAGTATAAGCGCCATGCGTTTAGCCGAAATTAACTGACAACCGTGAAAATGTTCATTCATCATAAGTGTACGAATTAAATATCAACAACAACAGCACGGCTGCCGCTCTAAGCATAGGGACTTCTCTACGCAAGCCTTCTCTCTGTGCAAAGTGCAGAGAGAGCTGTAGTCGAAGCTGATTTTATAATATTCATCCGCTTAGCTGCCCAAGTAGTTTTGACTGATTTGCAAGACTCGCAAAACTAAGCAAGGTGATGAGTACCTTTCAGTACAGCGAAGCTGCCTGCTACACTCAAGGTAAGAGCACTTGAGTTTAAGATTGCTGCAATACGTTTGATGGCTTTGCCGTCTCTCCTTGACCACGAGTTGAAGGTCGTCATATTTCCGTCACTGCGTGCTGGGCGACAGAACATTTTTAAATGAAGAAAAAACGCCGCTGGGGATATCGCCTTGGGATGCTAAAGTCGCTATTAGTGATAACAATAACAACATAAATGGCGTGTTTATTATGGTATATGGTGAGTTGAATCACTGGCCAGGCTGGCTCAGTGACCGTGTTTTTATGTATAATATTTGACTATATACCTAACAAAGGTGATTAATAAATGAATGAATAATGTAAACATTATATAATTAATAAATTAGCAATTCTGAAAAAAAAGAAAAAAAAAATTATGGTAAAAACACTCAGGGCTGATATAGCTGGCGTTAATTTGATCTGAAGGCGAAATACGTTTTGTTGTACGATACATTTTTGTATTTTTAAGTCGTGGGTGCCTTGTCTACTTAAGAGAAATCGAGATAGATATGTGACTTATCACAGAAACAGAATGAACAATTTACATGTAATTTCAAACCATTTTTAATTTAGACCAATGTCTCTCAAAGTTAATTCTCTCGGTCTGTCTCAAACTGTTCAGCCGGTGCTCTTTACCCACTGCATGTACACTGCCCTTGGAAAGAAAATGCTCTAGGCACTGTGAGGTCAGCCGGAAATCAAGTGTTTACTTGAATGAGGCCTTCCATGCTCGAGCCGTTTGCAAAGTTGCTCATTTGAGATCAGCATCCCTTTCATTTTACTATTCGGCAACCATGATGCATAGCAGACCTTCCGCTAGACAAGATGCGCCCAAATGTTAAACTCTCTCTCTCTCTCTGTCTATTACGTATAAGAAAAATCCCACGCATCTACTACAGTTGTCAGCCAAGTTAGTATTTATATTAAACTTATTTTAATTGTACCAACTCCCCTTTATTTAAACTATTATTGATGATTACATAAAATAAATATGTTTATTATAAAACAAACATAAAATCAAGATAAAATGCATGCATTAAAATATATTTTAGCTAATCTCTTAAATGTTAGCAAATACAAAATAGGCCTACTTTGCATCTAAAAATCTATATAACATCTAGCTTGCAGGCTGGCAAGCCACAATCAAAATTGAATTGTGACCTGAAATGGTGCAGCGTACATTACGTTGTTTCCGTGCCCTTTGTTACCTTCACTAATATTTCCTAGGCTCTTGCGCCGCTGAGTATCACCCAAGTGTCAACAGGCACTCTACGGACATAAATGTTTGCAGTGGCAAATCCAGCTCGTTAAAGCGTATGTATGTGCTTACCCGTGGAACGATTGAGCAATATCTTCACATAGCGACAATCATTTCCAACTCGTTTTGGTTCTGGATTAATCAACGCTACAAAACGGACGAAAGCTAACACATTGCGTTACACGTTTCTGCTCCTACTCGAGGCCGGTGATATTGTCGTAGTGAAAGGAGGTGCAGATCAGCTGGGAGACAAGCGTGAGCAATAGGTTGAATTCGTTGTGCACCGATGTCGTAGTTGGGAACTTTGTTGGGTGGGACAACAGCATGCGGGCTCGCCAGTTCAAGGGATCAACACGCGGCGTGGGAAGCATAGTGTGTCACTTGTTGTTGTTGTTGTTGTTGCTGCTGTTGTTGTTGTTGTTGTTGTTGTTGTTGTTGTTGTTTTTGTTGTTGTTGTTGTTGTTGTTGTTGTTGTTTGCCTGCTTAGACAAACACGACGATGTCGATATGCCCAATGCTGTGCTATCGACTATGCCGTATTACTAAACAGCTGTCTCCTAACAGAAGTCCAAAGCGTTGCCTCATAGCACGGGCCACACAATCCATGGTGCCAGACTCCTGCTCCTCGTCCGGCGCATTTAGAGAGGCGTCATCAAAGTACGTCGAAGAACAATAACAGCACAAGTGTACGGAATGTATTGTTGTTGTTGTTGTTGTTGTGTTGTTGTTGTTGTTGTTGTTGTTGTTGTTGTTGTGTTGTTGTTGTTGCTGTTGTTGTTGCTGTTGTTGCTGTTGCTGTTTTGCTGTTGCTGCTGTTGTTGTTTGCTGTGCTTGCTGTTGAGGTTGTTGTCTGATTGTTGTGTTGCTTGTCTGTTGCTGGTTGTTGTTGTTGTTGTTGTGTTGTTGTTGTTGTTGTTGTGTTGTTGTTGTTGTTGTTGTTGTGTTGTTGTTGTTGTTGTTGTTGTTGTTGTTGTTGTTGTTGTTGTTGTTGTTGTTGTTGTTGTTGTTGTTGTTGTTTATTTTTAATTTGCACTGCAATTGGTACTCGTTGCATCTGGCAGCCGACATTTGACGGTCCTATATATATATACAGCATCATAGCAGCTTGATATACTGCGAATGTATGCCACCACCGACATGTTACGTTAAAGCGTGCTCGTGTCCACAACACTGAAACAGATATAGAAGCACGTGTGATGTTGCGTCTGGACCTTGCTGAGGTCGAGCCTAGTAGCCCACCTATTGGGAGAAGTTGCTACAGGCGTACAACATGTCGTTGCTTGTTTTTCGTTTTTTTAACTTGAGCGCTTTGCGTCGGCTTGCCCTGCGCTGCGATGTCTACCGCGTTTAGGGTCCGGGCACATGACGTGACCTGCGTGACAAGACGTCCGTATCGCCGTATAGACGTTCAGATGAAATATTATCGTCACGATCCGGGATCCGGGCGCTCTCTATGGCGTCCTGACGAAGGTTTGCCAGAGCCGCACTGGACCGTGACTGGACGACAGGGGTAGACGACAGCACTACTTACTAACTGTACTCGCTTCTCTGCTGTCTTGAACAGTTTCCGCATGCGTACGTACCCCGAGTGGGAAATACCTAATGAATTTTGTGCTTCTGCGCGCGTTCGGCGAGTTTTCAACCTCGATTTAGATGACACGAAACGAGTCGGTTGGATAGAAACGACCTCCGGGCAAGTGCCCCTGTTGACGAGCGGGGGGTTGGTAATCAGCTCGTACAGGGGAGAGCCGACTATGATGGCATTAGATTAGCCGACAATGGCCGAACACAACACTGTCCAAACGTTGTGCTTTGTTTCACTTTCGGGGGCTGCTTTTGTCTGTACCTTTTGGTGGACGACCCCCGGGCCCATCTTGTTGCTGCTGCTGGTGCAGCATTATATTAAGTTGTCCTAGTCAGTGACGAGCTAGGCTGAAGAACGCTGTATAGCAGCTGACGGTACGCAACAGGTTTTACGCCTAACTATGCGTGACAGCTCCGTTAAATCTGTGAGAACTGCCGGCGCAGAGCCGGCCGTTACGACGGGCGGGAGGGACGTCAAATCGAACTTTTCCTAGGTCATCGCTGTCATTATAACACCGCTAGCACCATTACGCCAATATTGCGCCTGCCAACAGCGAATGCAAGATAGATTAGTGACGCCCAAAAGCCGAACGGCTGCTTGATCCGCTGTATGTTCGATAGTTTGTGGCCACTTCTGCTGCGCTAGCAATAATTCTACTGCCTGTTTGGCTTAAATAGAAAGCCGCAGCTGCTAATGAAAGGCAATTTTCACCAGCACGTAACTGCAAGATTTGCTAACGGCTACTGGCATTACACACAAAAACAGTAGGCGGTGACGCCGCTCACAGCAAAGTTGCTGCCCGTCAGCGTATCAGCGACATAAAGAAAGTGATTTAGACAAAACTAGGCATGATACCAGTAATAGACAATAGAAATAACCTCCAACAACAAAATAAAAATACAACCTCCTTAAAAAATGTTTTCAATTCTAATAGACAATAGACTTTTCTGCAGTGCCGAATTAAAAGGCTGACGGAATCATCTGGCGGGACCCCAATTATTGTGTTTGCTCAAATGGGAGGTCTCGGTAATGCATGACGCACGTACGCAACCAGGGCAGGTAGCAGTAGCTAGTGTGGGACTCGCAAACCCTGAAAAATTCTCTTCCTCCTCGGCCCTCCTCCTCGTCCGGTTCGTGATTGTGTCGTCTATATTCAACAAGCTTCTCAGCCTGCAACGTAAATAAATGCTCTCGCCACCCATCTGCCTAGGCAGGTGGCCCGCGAACGGAGCCCATAGTTAGAAGCTGCATGACACAATGTAACCTGTCCGTTTATGCATAAAAAATATTTCCTATTTGAATATCAACAAATATATATATATATATATATATATATATATATAACATTTTACGTTAGCACTTTGGAGTAAACAATTGATTTCGCGTGAACGTGTAATCACGGGTTCTCTAACCTAGGATTAGCCCAGTTCAACAAATGCTGCGTTTCCTCGTTGAATGTCGAGCGACAGCCTCTGACGCCAAAATTCCGATGCTCTCGAGTCTCCTGAGGAAAAGTTAAGGCTTCTACCCTCGCAGTGAATCAACTTCAGTGTAGGCGGGCCTGGTCCTCCTATTGTTTCGAAAGCCAACGGACAAAATTGGTGCGGATAACCAACGCCAGAGTATTTTCTACATTTGTTAGCTTTTTCTAACCTGGCCGCATGACCTGTCTAGTCCGCACCTGCACCATCTATCGAAGGGCCCAATGAGTCTTCTTTCTTATTTGTAAGTTACTTTCAAGATTGTTTTTATAAAGATCGACTATAACCCATTATCACATACACATAGTACATGATCTCATGCATAGTCAGACACATAAAAGCAGAAAAGGCACCTATGCCGTACATGTCTGAAGCATGCATTTTTCTTTATAGTATAAAGGAAGCTTCGTACCCTAGCAACTATGTTCCAACTGTGTAAAAACGCCTCTATCCTGAAAAAAACGACACTAAGCTTTGGCCAAATACACAGGAAATGTTTAAAGGGCAATGCCTGTTTGTTTAACTTGCCTGTTGACTGTAGGTCTGCCATCGCACCAGATTTTCCTTGTATGCTTAAGTTATGTATGTTTGAGAGCATGCATGCTGTAAGCTCGCAATCAACGGGAGTCGAATTCAACATGTCCGAGAGTGTAGAGGTAATCACACATACTTAATTATCTTTCTTCGTTTATAATGAGAGAAAGTTTGCATCAGGTTGTTGCGGCACACAACAGAAAAGCTGAATGCACTGAAAACACTAGATGCGCCACGTACCCTAAGGGACGTGTAAAGCGCAATGAGCAAAGCAGGTTTTGGCCGCACCGAAACTATTCCCATAAGTCTGCAGGCGTCGAACAACACAGACGAGCGGCACTGCAAAGGTTACATTTACACGCGCAGGCTAGGTGGGTTTGTTGCTGTTAGAATCAGTAGACTAATTGCAGCGTAGAATGAACCCCACGTCAGTGACCCTGAAATCTGTGGAACCACTCTAGATTATTGAAACATATATATATATATATATATAATATATATATATATATATATATATATATATATATATATATATATATTTCCATTATCAATTATTGTATTTTAATATATTTTACATAATTGCTATTTTTTGTCTAAGCAACATAGGGTACAGGCGTGGCGGCGTGGTCTAGGGGATTAGTGCGCTAGTCATGGTTGTAATTCTACCGGGGTGTCGCCGGTTCGATCCCTGTTGTTGATCGAATTTTCTTTAAGCGACGCTCATTGAGAATAGATAATAAACCATACCGCTGATAGTCAGCGGTCATGCTGCCACAAAGACTGTTGGGGAAACTCTAGATATCTAAACATGTCCCTTGGTGCATTGAAGATATACTTTTTTTTTGGAAGGTCTCGGAAATGCGTTATGAACTTGCGCTGCTGACAGCTAGCAACATCTAGTGTGGGAATCGCATCCACTAAAGCGATATCTTCTCCTCCCCCTCAAGGTCCGAGGCTGCATTGGCATTAGTTCGACATTTAAAATATACCTCAGATTAAGTTTCAAGCCCGAAGAGGACGGAAGATAGTCTAGAATTAATAACAACCTCCTTGAAAAATGTTTTTAATTCTAGGGTACAGGCAGGAGGTTCCAATCGTAAGCGTAGGACCTTTATCCGTGACAGTAAAAATCGATATAAATATATATACAGGGTGCGTCAGCTAAATCCAGACAACATTTGGTGGGCTACCCAGCGTAGACGGAAGGCGTTAATTCAGATCGATTTGCGTTAGCAGACAGCCTACTCACAATAGAACAAAAACGCATTGTCATCCTGGACGGCCGCCGCAACCTGGGTCCAGAATATGACCGAAGAACAACCGTTATCCAATTGCTTTGTGCCGGACATCGGCCAGCCGAAATCGTCAACATCACTGTATTTAAAAGAGCAACGGTGTACGACATTGCCCGACGCTACAGAGATGGAAGGAAGATTCACAACCGCCGATGAGAAGTGAGGACGCCAAAAGTGATAAAAATGGCGCAAAACTGCGTTTTTAAGGGTCCAAGTCTTTCGATGTGCCGTTTAGCGATCAAATTCAATATTAGTGATTGTTCTATGCGTCGGATTATCAACGAAGAACTGCGCTACAAGTCTTACACGTTTAAAGTCAGACAGATGTTGTCTCAGGTCGCGAAAAATAAGAGGATGAGTTGCTGCCATCTCATTCTCACGTTTTTGAGACACGAAATGGCGGGACATCTTCGATTTTTCTCCGACGAAAAAATCTTTACCATTGAGCAAAAACATAACCCATAAAATTACCGGTGGCTCGCAAAGAACCCTGAGAATCTACCAATCGTGCATAGAACCAAACATCCTGCCAGTGTGCACGTCCTAAGTGTTGTGTCGAATGAAGGAGACGTGATGCCCCCACACTTTTTTGACAGACACGAAACCGTAACAAAGAAAGTGTATTTACGTGTTCTGCGAAGCGTGGTAAAATCATGGATTGATAGAGTGTCCAATGGAAGACAATATGTCTTTCAACAAGACGGTGCTCCCGCCCACACCAGTAATCTCGTCCAGGATTGGCTACGGGGCAACATGACAACGTTCTGGGACAAGACGACGTGGCCCCCTAACAGTCCAGACTTAAATCCCGTGGACTTCTATGTATAGGGCGTTGTTGAGAAAGAGTCTAACAAGTCTCGACATGCAAACACAGAAGCGCTACGCAGAGCCATTGTCAAATCGTTCAAGAATCTCAACCCGCTAACTTTGAAGAAGGCCTGCGGGCGCTTTCGCGCCAGAATTGAAAGTGTAATTGCTGCTGGTGGTGGCTACATTAAATAAAATGTTCCTCGGGAGTGTACCTAACGGCACGTAAAAAAAATTACCGAAATATCTGTTTTTCTTTAGACATCAATTGCGAAACGGGCGATGACGTTTAGTCCGGATTTAACTGACGCACCCTGTATATATATATTTTTGTTTATGTAGTCATTATCATTTATTTATTTAACTTTGCTATGTTAGCACTTTGGAGTGAACAATTGTCTCCGCGCAAACGTGTGGTCATGGATTCTCTAACCCAGGGTTAGCTCAGTTCAACACTGTGCCCCGAACAGACGCTGCATTTTCTCGTTGAGTGTCGAGCGACAGCCACTGATGCAAAAATTCAGATACTTTTGAGTCTTCCGTCGAAAGGTTAAGGCTTCTACGCACGCGCTGAATCAACTTGAGTGTAAGGGGGCCTGCAGCTCAAACGCCATCAGTCTCGAACTACTAGTCTTGAACGCCAGGGGAGAAAATTCGCCCGGATAATCAACGCTAGAGTATTTTCTGCATTTGTCAGCCTCAGCTAAGCTAGAGGCATGACCTACTCAGTCCGCACCTGTTCAGACCATATCATTACAATCTGTCGATTTTATTCTGTGCCATATGTAATATTAGCGTTGTTATATTCAAACATAGTCAAGCGCTGTCGCCGACTCGACTCTGTAATGCCCTTCGCGTAAGCTATATTTGTATGCACTGTGACTATTAAATGAAATTGCTGGGTAGTGACATATGTCTTTAAGGTACCGAATGCCAAACATATTAAGGTATCTAGAGTTGTCCCAACAGTCCTTGTGGCAGGATGGTCGCTGACTCTCAGCGGTACGGTTTATCATCTATTCTCAATAAACATCGCTCAATGAAATGTCGGCCAACAACAGGGATCAAAACGGCATTCGTACTCTGTAGATGACAACCATGACTAGCGCACTAGTTTCCTAGATGACATGATGCCATTGCGCCACTTGGGCTAGAACGTCCCCAACAATGCGCGGAGAGGCAAACGAGATGACAGTAGCGGCGTCTATGACAAAGACAACAACAAACAAAAACCAACACAAATAGCAATAGCATCAACAACAACGAACAACAACCAACGATGGCCTTGGCGTCAAAAAGCAACGTCAGGATGTGCGGATATTGGACAAAGGAACATTCCAAAAATAGAAAGAATGCACAAACTGCTGCAGGATGTCCGACCTGGCCCAGCGATTATAGAGAGGAGCTGCAGCCACGAATCCTTCTACTGCTGCTGCTGTTGCTGTGGCGGCCTTTCTACTTTTGCCTGGACTACTGGATTCGAAATGTAACCGGCATGCCTATTTCGTTGACGTCTAGCATATGTGCATACACTGACGTGGCTGGAGTGCCGATAGACCCTTTCAGCATGCTCAATGACACTGAGCCGGGTGTCTGCAGCAAGAGTCACCACTCTTCTAAGGACGCGCCGCATTACCAGAATAGTTTTATAGCTTCTAATAACGTGCTGTATATGTGGCGAACCCTATATATATATATATATATATATATATATGTATATGCATATATATATATATATATATATATATATATATATATATATATATATATATATATTACAGAGTCTTGTTGAAATCCGAACGCTTTTTTATTACTATTCGATTATTAATCATTGGGTAATAAAGACGCGTATAACACTCTGCTAAACGCGTCATACGTTACACATATCGCAATATGTTTTTGAAATAAACGAATTTATTCTGTTATATCATAGTGATGAGTGTGCTAACTAAAAGCAGAAGTCGACTAACAACTTGCACGCAATTATTATTATTATTATTATTATTATTATTTAGTTATTACAATTGTGGGGTATGAACGTGTATGCCAGGTTCATCCTGCTCTGGTCGCTTCCTGTCAATTCATGGCGCCTAAGATGAAATTTCTTCTAGAAACAGCCGTTTTCCGATATCTTTCAGGAATTTCGCTGTACCTGAACTGATGGGGCCGAGCGTCTCTAGTGTAATGGATACAAAGTGGTAGCTTCTAGATAGCTCGAGGTACTTCCTTCGTTTTTTAGAATCCGCGCGCTCTCCTACCTATCCCGGCTCAACGGCGCTGTAGCGTAAATACGATAAGGCCGCCGTGCATGAAACCGTTGCATCCCATTCAAGGCTTTTTCCGTGTGACCACAACGGAATGATGACCCCGTCAGGCGGCAGCTCACTGCTGCCATTAAGAACATTCGGCTCGGGTGTAGATGATATCCCTGCCCTTCTAAGAACTCTTCTAGCTATGGCTTCAGCGTTTCTTGTAATTTTGCCGGAACTTTTCAAACAACTTAACGGGTGTAACCCGTCAGAGTCAACAGGTTGGCCACATCGCAGGCATGAGAAGGGCTGACAGACAGGGGCGCCTATTCTAAGGGCTGACACCATGCGGAAGGAGTTTGGGTCCAGCAAATTATTATTATTATTATTATTATTATTATTATTAAACCTGTACTCCAGAAGCTCGCCATTGCAGGCGTGAGCCTCGAGACCTTAACTCTAATCGCCAGCATTCTCCCGATCATTCCTAATGACGCAATTTGTGAGCATGAGCCCGTTATCGAGACCACCGGCTAGCCTTTTTCTACCCTTCTCAGCGATGTACCGTCAATAATTCACAAAAAAACACGATTTGTTCGGCAGCATGTTAACTGCATTATCCTAAGTAAGCCACGTTTAAAACTAAATTTGATTTTTTCGTATATATATATAGCTGACGGAGTGGATTGGCCGAGATGGCCCGTGACTCTGGCATGGAAGTGCACGGGCATGACTTTTGTTTAAATTTCGGCGCGACAAATACGTTGTTTATGCAAACTTTATTAAAATTTGCAGATTTGGGCTAAAATTAAATAAATATCATAAAACAGATAGTGGAAAAGCAGGAGTGACTTTTAAAAAGTAGTCTATGACGATTTATGAACCATGTTGAAACGCAAAGATATTGCGGATTAAACAATATGTATTTATTAAAAGAGTAATCTATATAAACATACTACTTCCTAAAAGTCATTCCTGCTTTTCGTCAGCACCCTTTTCCTCACCTGGCGTTAGGTAGGCGCGCCAGCGGCAAGGTGACCTTAACCAGACGCTCACGTTATACAGGACCGAACGCTTTTGCGTAGACGCTGAAATGCGTCCTGTTAACCTCACGCTGGCCCGCCTTGATTCGTCGTGCTAACGAGCCATCCAACGGCGCTTCGCAGGACAATGCCCTCCCGAAAAATACGTGCTCTTTATCAGCACACGTTACGCAAGTATCCTTATTAATTGTTTTAAGCGTTAGAAACAGGAAAACTGTACAGATTTACATATTTATATGTATACATACAACAAAAAAGAATAGTAGACAAACCTTTTTTATTGAATCGCTGGTTTTACCAAGACTATGTTCTTACTTGTATAATTATATATATATATATATATATATATATATATATATATTCATATATACGCAGTAGTATGTACGCACACGCGAACACATATAATATACAATCAAATTTGTTTAACTTTTGGTAGCCCAAGTTATTTATAAGAAATAAAAAAAGACTCGTCTACAATTCGTTTTGTTGTGTGTTTAAATTAGAACGATAATCTATCAATTTCCCTGCAAAAAAAATATTTAATAAGCATAACCTTGCATACTTACATCGTGGTAACCCCGATAGAGACCACGTATTTCATTTTTGTCGCATGGAGAGCCATGTCCAGCATCGAAATTTCGTCGCAGCAGCGTTGGATGGCTCGTTAGCGCGACGAACCAGCCCCGGGGACGGATTGAGGTTGACTGGGCGCAGATAGATAGGCGTCTGCGCAAAGTCATTCAGTTTTGACTAACGTTACGTAAACAACGGGTTAGGGTCACCTCGCTGCAGGTGCCGGCGCCCACTTAGTGCCAGCTGTACGCTGATGAGGCAGATGTAAACCGCTTTCACGACCAGCTTGGCCGGGATTCAGGTCAAGCCGGCCAGCTTGTCGACAAGCCTAATGGTGTCTTAGAGGTCATAGCTGGGGCCGTTACGGTACGATACTAGTCCAGCCTAGATCCGCTCAATGAACCCTCAACGAAAAGCGGAAGAACGGTTGCTTAGCGCAACACGATCTGTATACACTGCCATCGGCCATACCACGTTGAATACGCCGGTTCTCATCTGTATACACTGCTGGATGAGAGTCGTCGACGGGCAGTAAGTATTTCGATAGGACCATCGCTTTTAAGTTACGTTAGTTAAGCCTACAGTTTGAACCATTGTCTTTCGTTCGAATAATATCTGTTTGACATGAAGAATGGTACAAGATTTTAAACCAAACCAAAATTCTGCCAGCGTAGTACCGACGGTGCCTTAATGCTTCAGCATTTTGTCAGGAAATGTTTCTCGTTCTTGGCTCCGAAAACTGTCGTGAATATGTATTACCATAAACTGAACTGTTAAACTGTCTTCGACTGCATATCAACGAAATGCCAGTTTGAAATTGTGCGAAACTGGGTTTGCCATAAGGAAAGCGCCTTCTAGTTTTAATAATGAAAGCTTTTAACACAATCTTACATAATGTACATACTGAAAAGTAAGTACATTTTATTGATATCAAACGTGTATCCATACGTGATAAATATGCGCGCACGGTTAATGCCCGTGTACGCGTGAATTATAACAATAAATATAGCCGCTAAGGGATATGGGGCCTGGCTGCATTCGCTTTCAAGCGCGCTTGGGCCCCCTTTTGGACGACGAAACTACCCGAATCGGGGCAGGATTTCGGCTCGGCTGCGATCTTGTTACTCCTCACCAATGCAAGTGTGGTCAACCTGTTGACAAGTTAGCCCATCATGGGTTGTCGTGCGTTATAAGTGCAGGACAGCGTGCCAGACATGCCAGTATTAACGACACTTTTAGCCGAGCGCTCCGATCTAGCGGATTTCCCTGTATTCTAGAGCCCCAGGGTCTTTCCGCTGACGACGGCAAACGCCCGGACGGGATGACTCTAACCCCCTTCAGCCGGGGCAGGATGCTTGTCTGGGACGCCACAGTTACCGACTCATTAGCACCTTCAATGGTCGGTGGCGGGGCGGCCTCAGCAGGTTACGCTGGTAATCTAGCCGAGACAAGAAAGCTCGCAAAATATGCTTCAATAGGGTACCCACATGAATTTCAACCGCTAGCGTTTGAGACCTTGGGCGGCTTTCAGCATGCTCAATGACACTGAGCCGGGTGTCTGCAGCAAGAGTCACCACTCTTCTAAGGACGCGCCGCATTACCAGAATAGTTTTATAGCTTCTAATAACGTGCTGTATATGTGGCGAACCCTATATATATATATATATATATATATATATATATATGTATATGCATATATATATATATATATATATATATATTACAGAGTCTTGTTGAAATCCGAACGCTTTTTTATTACTATTCGATTATTAATCATTGGGTAATAAAGACGCGTATAACACTCTGCTAAACGCGTCATACGTTACACATATCGCAATATGTTTTTGAAATAAACGAATTTATTCTGTTATATCCTAGTGATGAGTGTGCTAACTAAAAGCAGAAGTCGACTAACAACTTGCACGCAATTATTATTATTATTATTATTATTTAGTTATTACAATTGTGGGGTATGAACGTGTATGCCAGGTTCATCCTGCTCTGGTCGCTTCCTGTCAATTCATGGCGCCTAAGATGAAATTTCTTCTAGAAACAGCCGTTTTCCGATATCTTTCAGGAATTTCGCTGTACCTGAACTGATGGGGCCGAGCGTCTCTAGTGTAATGGATACAAAGTGGTAGCTTCTAGATAGCTCGAGGTACTTCCTTCGTTTTTTAGAATCCGCGCGCTCTCCTACCTATCCCGGCTCAACGGCGCTGTAGCGTAAATACGATAAGGCCGCCGTGCATGAAACCGTTGCATCCCATTCAAGGCTTTTTCCGTGTGACCACAACGGAATGATGACCCCGTCAGGCGGCAGCTCACTGCTGCCATTAAGAACATTCGGCTCGGGTGTAGATGATATCCCTGCCCTTCTAAGAACTCTTCTAGCTATGGCTTCAGCGTTTCTTGTAATTTTGCCGGAACTTTTCAAACAACTTAACGGGTGTAACCCGTCAGAGTCAACAGGTTGGCCACATCGCAGGCATGAGAAGGGCTGACAGACAGGGGCGCCTATTCTAAGGGCTGACACCATGCGGAAGGAGTTTGGGTCCAGCAAATTATTATTATTATTATTATTATTATTATTATTATTATTAAACCTGTACTCCAGAAGCTCGCCATTGCAGGCGTGAGCCTCGAGACCTTAACTCTAATCGCCAGCATTCTCCCGATCATTCCTAATGACGCAATTTGTGAGCATGAGCCCGTTATCGAGACCACCGGCTAGCCTTTTTCTACCCTTCTCAGCGATGTACCGTCAATAATTCACAAAAAAACACGATTTGTTCGGCAGCATGTTAACTGCATTATCCTAAGTAAGCCACGTTTAAAACTAAATTTGATTTTTTCGTATATATATATAGCTGACGGAGTGGATTGGCCGAGATGGCCCGTGACTCTGGCATGGAAGTGCACGGGCATGACTTTTGTTTAAATTTCGGCGCGACAAATACGTTGTTTATGCAAACTTTATTAAAATTTGCAGATTTGGGCTAAAATTAAATAAATATCATAAAACAGATAGTGGAAAAGCAGGAGTGACTTTTAAAAAGTAGTCTATGACGATTTATGAACCATGTTGAAACGCAAAGATATTGCGGATTAAACAATATGTATTTATTAAAAGAGTAATCTATATAAACATACTACTTCCTAAAAGTCATTCCTGCTTTTCGTCAGCACCCTTTTCCTCACCTGGCGTTAGGTAGGCGCGCCAGCGGCAAGGTGACCTTAACCAGACGCTCACGTTATACAGGACCGAACGCTTTTGCGTAGACGCTGAAATGCGTCCTGTTAACCTCACGCTGGCCCGCCTTGATTCGTCGTGCTAACGAGCCATCCAACGGCGCTTCGCAGGACAATGCCCTCCCGAAAAATACGTGCTCTTTATCAGCACACGTTACGCAAGTATCCTTATTAATTGTTTTAAGCGTTAGAAACAGGAAAACTGTACAGATTTACATATTTATATGTATACATACAACAAAAAAGAATAGTAGACAAACCTTTTTTATTGAATCGCTGGTTTTACCAAGACTATGTTCTTACTTGTATAATTATATATATATATATATATATATTCATATATACGCAGTAGTATGTACGCACACGCGAACACATATAATATACAATCAAATTTGTTTAACTTTTGGTAGCCCAAGTTATTTATAAGAAATAAAAAAAGACTCGTCTACAATTCGTTTTGTTGTGTGTTTAAATTAGAACGATAATCTATCAATTTCCCTGCAAAAAAAATATTTAATAAGCATAACCTTGCATACTTACATCGTGGTAACCCCGATAGAGACCACGTATTTCATTTTTGTCGCATGGAGAGCCATGTCCAGCATCGAAATTTCGTCGCAGCAGCGTTGGATGGCTCGTTAGCGCGACGAACCAGCCCCGGGGACGGATTGAGGTTGACTGGGCGCAGATAGATAGGCGTCTGCGCAAAGTCATTCAGTTTTGACTAACGTTACGTAAACAACGGGTTAGGGTCACCTCGCTGCAGGTGCCGGCGCCCACTTAGTGCCAGCTGTACGCTGATGAGGCAGATGTAAACCGCTTTCACGACCAGCTTGGCCGGGATTCAGGTCAAGCCGGCCAGCTTGTCGACAAGCCTAATGGTGTCTTAGAGGTCATAGCTGGGGCCGTTACGGTACGATACTAGTCCAGCCTAGATCCGCTCAATGAACCCTCAACGAAAAGCGGAAGAACGGTTGCTTAGCGCAACACGATCTGTATACACTGCCATCGGCCATACCACGTTGAATACGCCGGTTCTCATCTGTATACACTGCTGGATGAGAGTCGTCGACGGGCAGTAAGTATTTCGATAGGACCATCGCTTTTAAGTTACGTTAGTTAAGCCTACAGTTTGAACCATTGTCTTTCGTTCGAATAATATCTGTTTGACATGAAGAATGGTACAAGATTTTAAACCAAACCAAAATTCTGCCAGCGTAGTACCGACGGTGCCTTAATGCTTCAGCATTTTGTCAGGAAATGTTTCTCGTTCTTGGCTCCGAAAACTGTCGTGAATATGTATTACCATAAACTGAACTGTTAAACTGTCTTCGACTGCATATCAACGAAATGCCAGTTTGAAATTGTGCGAAACTGGGTTTGCCATAAGGAAAGCGCCTTCTAGTTTTAATAATGAAAGCTTTTAACACAATCTTACATAATGTACATACTGAAAAGTAAGTACATTTTATTGATATCAAACGTGTATCCATACGTGATAAATATGCGCGCACGGTTAATGCCCGTGTACGCGTGAATTATAACAATAAATATAGCCGCTAAGGGATATGGGGCCTGGCTGCATTCGCTTTCAAGCGCGCTTGGGCCCCCTTTTGGACGACGAAACTACCCGAATCGGGGCAGGATTTCGGCTCGGCTGCGATCTTGTTACTTCTCACCAATGCAAGTGTGGTCAACCTGTTGACAAGTTAGCCCATCATGGGTTGTCGTGCGTTATAAGTGCAGGACAGCGTGCCAGACATGCCAGTATTAACGACACTTTTAGCCGAGCGCTCCGATCTAGCGGATTTCCCTGTATTCTAGAGCCCCAGGGTCTTTCCGCTGACGACGGCAAACGCCCGGACGGGATGACTCTAACCCCCTTCAGCCGGGGCAGGATGCTTGTCTGGGACGCCACAGTTACCGACTCATTAGCACCTTCAATGGTCGGTGGCGGGGCGGCCTCAGCAGGTTACGCTGGTAATCTAGCCGAGACAAGAAAGCTCGCAAAATATGCTTCAATAGGGTACCCACATGAATTTCAACCGCTAGCGTTTGAGACCTTGGGCGGCCCAGGCAACCTCACCCGCAAGCTTCTCCACAGAGTCGGCGAGCAGCTAAACCTCGCAACCGGAGACAAGAGATCTGCGGCTTTCTTGAGACAGCGTCTCGACGTCCAACGCGGTAACGCGGCGTCCGTCCGGGGCACGCTGCTGAAGTGGTCCCAACCCACTCTGTACGAGATAGAGTAATACTTCCAGTGCATACGTTCTTAGGAGACAATTGTCGCTCCATCTATATTCTTAATAAATACGTACTTTGTTGTTCACCAATAATATGGTAAATAAAAAAAAAATATATATATATATAGTTATTATTATGGTTTATTAACACCCAGGTTGGGTAAATTTTAAGTAAGTACATCAGTCTGAATCAGTGGTTTTTCTGCGTCACCGGATCTTCCCTCATCTTGCGAGTTCAGCTATTGATTGCACTGCTGGACATGCTGCGGCGTGGTATCTATCACAATGGCCTAAGCATCTCGCGCACCTACAACACTCCTGAGGATTGTGGAATTCTTGTGTGCTGCATAACACGTGATGGAACCCGTTGGCTGCAAATGCCGTAGTTAGATGCCTATTCTTATATCCGGCTGCTCGCCAGGTTGTACTCCTCATCGCTATCGTCGTGCATATTCCTATGTCAATCTCCTTTAATTTTTTTTATATATATATATATATAGTGTATCATATTAAACTTTTATTTATATCAATTTGCTATGTTAAAGATTATAAAGTGTGATTATGTAAACAATACAATAATGAATACTCAAAGAAGCGATATATATATATATATATATATATATATATGTCAAGAGGAGAAGACGGGTATTGCAACCGAAAAAACTCGGCCAGTGCTTAATCGTTATTACATAAATGGTATAGCAGAATGATTACGCGCTTGCCGCGTATTTTACGACGATTTTGTTCTGAAGGCGCACAAGAGCATCTGGGACACTACATACAGGAAGAACTAGAATGTGCAAAGAAAGCAAGTTCACACTCAACATCGATAAAATGCAAACCTGGCGTTTCAATCAAAGCGCATAATAATTGCGTTCGCAGTTAAATAGGTTACTTAATTGTTTTTTGCAAGACACGTCAGCGAAAGTAAGGCAAGGAGAATCACTTGATTTTTAGGGGCAGTAAGGAATACGGATCTGAGTGTGGGTGAACATTTTCACAAGGGAAATTCCGCACCTGATCAGCTAAATGTCGACTCTAAGCGATTCAAAGAATCTCGACGTGACAAAGAACGATTTTATTGAGCGAGTATTTGAGTATTGAGCGTAAGCTGGCCACCTTTGAGACTGAATCTTGCAGAGAAAACGATGACATTCTGCTTCGCACGATGGAAAAGAGCCGCTTAAGTGACAAAGCATTGCTAAAGACCAGAATCAATTACGTAATGGCATCCGGCGACATGGAATCTTGGGCATTTGGCAGTTACGCACTTATTATTATCGTTGAACTTCAAGACGCGTGTTGTGTTACCGAGAACTTTAGCCGTCTACTTATCTTATAGTGGGTAATGCCATATGCAAACATGGGTAGATGTATATTGAGTGGGTTCCTGTCATACTCAATTGTCCATGTGCTATATTGTATAATTATTTTACTCAAGTGTTCTTGTCGGCATGAACAACTCGGATCTCGCAAGCATATCTTAACTTTTTTTTCAAAGGTTTAAAGCTTGTTTGTAAGAATTATGCCTATGTACGGTTTTTTCATGCTGATTTTTAATCCACTCCGGCATTTACCTTGCCTAAATTGGAAACCATTAAAGCCAATTTAAGAGTGACCGAAGCCTTCCGAGTGCAAGTCAAAACCTTTGCCACTAAGCCATCTTGCTCGGTTTCTCATATCTTTTGTTGTAAAACTGTATCCAAAAGCAGCGCAACACAATACACTTTCAGGTGGCGCACTTTGATGCCAGAAACTGCGTTTATATGACATCTAAACTCCCGACTGTCCGTGGTTCACGAAAACGCCCAAGCAAATGCCCTGCGTAAAGCTTAGGTAACAAACTAGAGCCGCCTAACGTATAGAAAAATCTGCCGTTTAAAAAACATAAGCATCGCAAATAAAACTTTACCCAGATCACAGTTTGGAATCTCTCTATGCATATTGCAAAACGGTATATTTTATATATATATATATATATATACCCTGGCTAGGTGGACCAGCTCAAGCCTGGACCTGAGGCCTTGATTTATGCCCCAGCGAGCTAACATGTTCTTACATCACAAATGTATATTTTGCTACACCTAAATAAATACTGATATATATATATATATATATATATATATATATATATATATATATATATATATATATATATATATATATATATCTTTAAAAACTTCAATTATCTGGAGCATAACATGTATAGAACACCATACGCGTACTCCTGCATCACACTTACTCGGTGTTAAGTTAGAAAATCATTTATTGGCATAAACAAGCGACATTGTAGTAGTCTATGAATCTTACATATGCCAATATATCTGCTTGATGACATACGAAAGAATATTAATCAATAACGTCTGTAAAATTCTGCTATACTTGTGCGTATCGAAGAACGTACATTTACCTAATGCTCATCAGTTTTGCCGCAATATACTGTAAGTTTAAAAGAACATAATTGTTTTGTTTTTGTTTACGTTGTAACTGTCTGTGCAGACGTTGCTGCAAATATTGCGCGTTCTCCGGTACTGGATCCACATCTGAGTTACCATCGAATCCATGATAAGCACACGTAGAACGTACGGCAAACTAATTATTTAAAGATTTCAGCTTTGTATACAGAGGCTCAGAGATACTAAATCGTCTACGTGGTTATTGCACGTCAGAATTTTTGTTATCAAACATTCTTTTACGCAGATGTGCTCCACGGGAGCTACGGCCCGGCAGTAACCATTGTTGTTCTTCATACGTCTCTTGCAACCGCTGCACCCTTACTGATTTAACGCATCGTTTGCTCGACCATACTACGACTGCGAATCAATCACCTCAGGCCTTTAGCCGCAACTGAATAATAATTACACTAAAGCATTCAGTAAAAGGGCGGACAAATAAATATAGCCTATTTAGATCCACCGATATATCTCTGGCTGCCATCATATTGTGGGGCATGCCAACAAACAGAACTATGGGCGTTTTGTTCCATCGAATCTTTCCCTCGCTGTCATTCATTTTCTCCTACATTGTCTCACTCTTTTCCCCTCGCTCTCTCTCTCTCTATATATATATATATATATATATCTAGTGTCTTCTCTTTTTAGTTTGTTTCTTCTTCGGCCCGACTGGCCGCTACCGTCGTAAAGATATCGGCCGGCAAGCCTTCGTTTTTCCGGCTGAGGGGGCAAGATCTACGTCTTGCAGTGCTAAATGTGCGTGATTTTACTACATTACGTTTTTTTCTAAGAACATGCTGATTGTTTTATCTTCTGCACTGTCAGGACTTGGGTTCCCGGTCTGTTTCACTACACCACCACGATCTCCGTCTGGTAGGCGATAATTTTTTACGTACGCCCCATACGTAGCTCGTCGGCCGTCGGCTTGCCACCGTCCACAACGCTGTGGGGCAATGAGTTGAAGGCAGCGGCGATCAGCAAAGAGCCCGGCCAGATTCTGTATATACCCACTAGAAAAGAGCGCCTGTGGGGCTTGCGCCTCGACTCCAACTCCAACCTCTCCTTTGCGCTAGGAGGGGCGTTTACCCTTCTACACTTTATTCTATCTAGAAATAGCTCTTAGCTCTTAGCTAGCATCTCTTCCCACGGCTGTTTAGCGACACAGAGCAGTGTTGACGGCCCGCTGGCCATTCGTTGGTGTTTTTGGCCGCCGGGCCGTCGGCGAAACATTTGATCAACAGAAGGATGGCTGGACGTAACAGCCAGGATGCCGGCAGCAGCAAGTACAATAACAACAGCAACAACAACAGCAACGACAACAACAACAGCAACGACAACAACAGCAGCAATAGCAATAGCAAAACGGCAACGATAACAACAACAGGTGCAGCAATAAGAACAGCAACAACACCTTCAACGCGCTGCGGTGTGCTGCAACTATGCACTTGCTGCCGTGCGACATAACCGAAACGAATTGGTCAACAAAGAACAGCCGAACGAATGCAGGCAACAGTAAATGGCGGTTCCGAAAACAGCGACAGTCTCGCAACAAGAAACAACAATGATTAGCGATGACTACCACAACAACAACAAAAACAACAATATACAGTGAGCACAAGTAACAACAAACCACAACAGCAATAGTAACAACAACAGCCACAACATGTAGCCCACTTGATGCAGGTGGCGGGCCTCGCTCCCACTAAACGCGAGGCCATACTCCTGATAGGATGGAGAAACTGCTTCGACCCACCTCCATATTGAAGACCAGAAGATCGCGGCCGTCGGCAAGGTGAGGTGCCTCGGAGTCACCCTAGACAGGCGTCTCCGCGGTGCCGAACACGTCGCACGGCTCATACCCAACACTTACGTTAAATCATGCCCGCGGCCGGGTCAGGCCCGCCAATACCCTAAAGTTCGCCGCTAACTGGAACCGCCTGCGTAGGGCCCAGAGCCCTCAAGGTAATTGTGAGCGCCTCCGTCTATGGGGCAACCCTCATACGCGCAAGAAGGTCGAGAAGCGTCGGCGCACAATTGACCTATGGCAGGAGGAAGAAGACGGCTTACAATAGGGTGCCCCAGGCGGCGGCCTTCGCACCCCCAAATTCCTGATGGCTGACCCGGCCAGGGGGTGAACTTACCTTCTGCTCAAGCCAGATCCTGACAGGTAAAGGCGACTTCTAGTCCTACCTGTTCAGGATAGGGAAGGTTCCCACTCCCAAGTGCATCTACTGCGGTGATGGACCAGAGGACAACCCAGAGCACACTGTTCTGAGGTCCCTGCTTGGGCGGAGCAGCGCGCTCGTTAGCACACCCGTTAGGAGTGCCTGCCGTGGTGATTGTGTGCGCAACCGCATTTTCCAGCTAGTCCTCTATATATAAATATATATATATATATATATATTTATATTAAAAAGCCTATCGCCTCGTGGCACAATCCCGCACATCAATGAGCTTTAAATTGCATATCGATCGTGGATTGATAGCTAATATTGCGTAGGGTAGGGTGCGTTGTTGTCTGCAACAACAACGCAGTAGTTAAATGTTTAGCTAGCGACGTCACATTCTTTAGGTGTCATTACCTAAATGCATAGCGACGTTAGGAGTTTTCCCTATCCTGTTTCTCCTTTCGTCAGTATCTCTCTAAAATGCTTAACGAGTAGGGAGAACATAGGGTTATGTTCGGGCAACAAATTTTGGTAGTAGCAGTATTGGCAGTTTAAGTAGAAGCAGTAATAGTGGTAATGAAATTAAGGGTGTAGATATTAAACAAAGGAAAAGCAACGCGGACTGCAAGAGGCGGGCAGCCGAAATATATAGGGTTGTTTGCCGGAGCTAGTGGTGCGCCGTTTTAGTGATTTTCTCGTCCGCTTACTGAACGCCGCTGTTAATGGTAATTACGGCTCTTTGAATAATGTGTACCGTATGTAAATCGGGACTTGCAAATCGTACGCTAGTTGAAGCAAGCCCAGCAACAAGGAGGTTAAGCATGTTGAAGGGGTCAAATTATGCTGAATCAGGCAATGAAAATTTTCTCGACGGGACGTTTGTCTGTGGGGCGCTCGCCACCACCAAAATAGTGCCTAGCGACATTCTAGCATTCAAGCAAAAGTCAAAACTGTGCTAAAAAATCTCTCGCTGATAAGAGTAGAACGATGCGAAAAACCGAAACACAGTGAGAGACCCAAGAAGGGGGGGGGGGTAATTTGACAGAGTCGAAGCACTGCTAATATTAGAAGGAAATCGACAAAGACAGGTCGAAGTGCGAAACTGAAGCTCATCGTATATAGGCGAGCGATAGCTTGAGGGGGGAGTATAGAGAAAAAAACACAGCGGGTTATTTAGAAGACAGCCGTACTTAATAATAGAGCGGCAGACGCAACGAGATTGATCCAATTGCCGTTGGCCAAAAGACAGCGAAAGCATATAGTATGGTGAAGATTTGCAGCAAAGTCGATAATCTAATTCTGGCCTATGAAAAAATGGAGAAAAAATAAATAGCATAAAGAAGATATGATTCGTGTTGGCACAATGGGATAAAGTAACTGTGTGTGCTAGGTATTAACGGAAGTTAAAAATAGCATACCGTCTAAACTAGTCTGCTGCACACATAGGTGATTCGTTCTTGGATGACGTCGATCTCTTGTAAACTGAATGAAAAAGCAATGGAATATTTACGTTCATCGAGAGTGGCGTCGGAGACCAAGCAGGCAGTTTTTTTTTACCTTTATAGGGCTTTTCGGCTTATGCGCGACAATTAGAACAGTCTATAGGGCCACCAGGATGAAGGAAACAGCTGCAACGCCAACCAAACAGGCCCACAAGCTCGTGGAACACAAACATAAGTTGAGCAAAACACTATATATGGCGAGTATAGATTATCTTCAAAATTTCTGTTTATATTTCTTCTTTGATGTACAACAGTCAATAGCACTTCCTTTCTAAAATCGTAAGACAGAGGCGCGCCCACCTGGCTTTATCTGCCTTGAAACCTAGATGCCCTCATGTGCCTTAGGAACGTAGATCAGGTAGTGCAAAAGATGTCTGTGTTTTACTTTAACGTCAAAGTTAATAAAAGGGCGCACGTTCATGGAAGGTCGCCTTTCCGCTTCTTTTCTGCTCTATGTTAGCTGCGTTCTTCCGTTAGATTTCTCAGCTCTTCACAAATATATTTCTGAGTATAAGGCAAATCTACTCGAGTTACAATGAAGTTCTATAGAACGTGCCCCAATTACTCACGTTGCAAGTAACGTTAGCAGGATTGTGTGCATACTGAGTACATAGTTGCAGGCAATATCGTTTGCAGGTCTAGTCTTATTTCAAAAACAATATTGCAAATAATTTTACTGATTAATTTAAAATATGCCCCATTTAGTTAAACTCCCAAGGGTAGAGTACACGGCAGACCAATGATACATTTGGTTAGGGTGCACGGAAATGACGATGGGCAGGCCGTGACACAATGTGCATCTTACACAAATACACGGATACTATGTATCAAAGTACTTCTCTATAAGTAGGTAAAAATGCGGTATATTCTGCTTTATCTCACGCGTGGGCATCTCCTCGTCGCTCATGTTGTGTTTATTGGAGTCTTTTTACACCAATTGCCTACTGTCCTCGCGGTCTAATAAAATATGATAAGGGCCTTATAATGATCAAATAAACGAACGTAAGTACGTTCCGTTCTGCCGACCTTTACGCGCGTTCGGTGACCGATATTGATGCATGCTGCAATCGCGTGTCGCAGTGTCATACGTGACTTCGTAAGGTTTTTATCCTTTTTTTGACAGCCACACATAAGACGCTCGTAATAGGCTAAAATGCCTGTGACACGATACCATCTAAATGCACTCATTGTAATCCCGTTCTCGTTACTGCACTTAATTGCAAAATTTTCTAGCAGCAGTTTTAATTATCCGCCTTTTTTTAGAGAATTTATTGGAAAATGCGGTTGCACACACGGTCACCTCGGTGGGGAAACTCCCCGCAAGCGTAGGCCGATAGTACGGGGCTCCAGCCCACTACGAACCAGTGGCGTCCCGTCCTCCGACCTGACTGTGAACTGCTTGCGCATGTAATCAAAAGCGGGGGTATTTAAGGGGTCTGGCCCTCATTTTTATTGTAGTATGGCTTCCAGGACTTTGGATATGTTGTTCCCTTAGATATAATTCTTTTTTTCTAATACGTCTCAGAGTAAAAGTAACTGCGGTACTCTTGCTGAAAGCGAACAAATCTTGAGCGCAGCAATTGAGCAATCTCTAAGTTAATGCTTCAATAGAATCGCCACGTAATATATTTGTACATTATAAGCGGGCAATATTTTTTGTTAGAAAACGTAATCTTGTAATGTCAACATTTTCAAAATAAACTTATTTGAAATAAAAGGAGCAACTTTCGAACTGTAGATTCTGTTTCCCCAAGAGCTTCGAACACCTTTAAGCTTACTATACACTATTTTCAGCAACATATTGCGTGTCGTCAACACTTTTAACTTCTTTGAGACAAAGAGAATAACTTTAAAGCCGCAGTTTTTGTTTGCTCTAGAACCTCGAAGTCTTCATAACTTCTAGGCTTACTATATACGTTTTGAACTTTTAAAATATACAGATTCCTTAATGAAATCACAATAATCTGCTTTATATAACGAGCTCATATATATAAATATATATATATACGATTTGAAGTTCTGAAGCTCGAGATTTATATATATATATATATATATATATAAAGACGCACTGTGCCAACATAATCGGGCCAACCACCCGCAATGTAGAGAGTAACCCATAAACTGTACTAACGTCCCGCTGTGGCCGGACGGATCTGGGTCATTTTATTGAGCGTTCTCACTGACGACGGCGAGCAGGTAAAAACTGAATGAGCGTTCTGTCTGAACGACTAATCATTTGTACCGGCGAAACAAGGGCAGATTCGTCGACGTCGAACAAACGGCTCTCGATTGACAACCAACGAAGCATATACATTTTTACTTTATATATATATCTATATATATATATATATATATATATATATATACATACATATATATAGTATATATACATATATATATATATATATATATATATATATAGCCTGGCAAGTAGGCTACTGCCCTCTTGGCTCCCGAACAAATCAGTAGTAAAATCAGCAATTTTTCGAATTTCTCGTTAAAACTCTACAGGATAGAACCGTAAACCGTGATTAACTGACGCGGGCAGACACCCGCCTAGCTTTTCTTAGTTTATCCGCCCTACTTGCCCCTAAGTAAAAAATATACTCAATTTTATCAAGTATATATATATACATATATATATATATATATATATATATATATCTATGCATACATACGCGTGTGCTTGCATGGTGTAGTGCGAAGATGTATAAAAAAACATTGCCAGCGACATTTGTCGTTCGTTCCTACGCGTGCATGCGTGTGCGGGTCGTTTTTTTTCCGCGCTGAATCCGCAATGGGGTGGGGGGCGTTTTAGGTTTATTGCCTTCCGCTATAACAGATTCCGCTATTCAGCGTCTCCACACGTTTTGCCATTTATGAAGTGGCTTCCATTTTTTTGTTATGCGGCGCTGTGGTTTACCAATATGGCTGCTGACACGGGGCGGAGTGGCTGAAGCGCCCACCGTTCAAGCCCCGTGTCGCCTCTACCGCTGTGTCGTCGTCTCGCATGGTTGGATGGGCACGTCGTCGAGACCCTATCATCAGAACACATATCGTCGATGGGATGACTCGATCAGGCCAAGCCACGTACGAAAGATCCAACGTGAAACCCATCGTGTGAGTTCGTGCAACGATAACCCGCGTTATAAGTCACGACGTAATGTCAACAGAAACATCTGCCCACCGTCACCACCACGCGCTCGATTTACGCGCGTGACGTGACCTAGACGAGATGGTTAGAAATCGTTGAGATATTGTTGAGAAATCGTCTGACATATCTAGACGCATGCATATAGGATGGTGTAATGTGTCGCAGGCCTTTAGAATGCCACCGCCTTTGTTTAACGGATCATCGTGACAGATATGTGGCTGTGGGCGAAGTGAGTGTAATGATGATATTGATTTTTTTCTATACGAATATATAAGAAGAAGTGTCAAATGTAATGCACAGGGTGCACTAGATAAACCACAAGTGTGCTACATTAGCCTTGTTGGTGTATCGTAGTGTATTAGCTTCCAGACACTAACCTTGTTAGGCCAGATGGCACCACACGAACATTGACGTAGCGAGAGTGTGTCGTATGGGTAGTGAAGGGTCTGTGCCTTAAATGAAGTGTATTCGAGCACATCATCTTCTCGATCATCGCGTCAACATATATATATATATATATATATATATATATAACTCAAGAGCGAGTGGGCTATTGGCCGATACCAGGGCATGCTGGATACAAGGATACAAAGAGCTAAATGTAGGGAGGGGCAAAGTACAGGATGTCGAGCATGTGGGCTAGGGAGTGTGTCAATCATCAGACCTGTCGCGAGCCCTAGCTATAGGACCAAGCGTTAGAAAGGACCTGGTCGATATTACAAAGAAGAGGTTGTCCCAATGGAAAGCAAATACCCAGTAAGTATTGAAGATGACTAAATGGATGCGTAGGTAACATATATGCTGCCGCACTTAGCGCCCCTGATATAAAAAGGTGACATGTGTATATAGGTATACATGCCAAGCGAATAATTAATCAATCATATATATATATATATATATATATATATATGAGAGAGAGAGTTCCACCCTAGCTATTGTAACGACAATTTTTTTATTTCTACATAGTTTGATTAGCACTCATTTTGGCAATCGTTTAGTACAATCCAAGGTCAACTAAGCACACAAGTGTATCGCTCCGTGACGCTCGAAGGTTCACAGACATTTATTGTTAGTACCATATATACGGTATTTTTGATTTATATAATTTGATATTGAGACTAATTGTCTTCGCGCGAACGTGTGATCACGGGTTCTCTAACCCGACAGTTAGTACCATTATTAAAAGTGGTGCTACTGTGGTGGTTTTTGAAACGTTCTGCATTGTTTCTGCGGCCGTTGTTGTTGTTGCTGCTATTTGTTGACGCTATGGCTTTCGTCAGCTTTGATATCGGCGCTGTTTCTATTCCTATACCTATTTTTTGTTTAGCCATTGTGGCTGCTTGTGACATCACTGCTGCGAGGCTGCCTTCATTCTGTGTGCGGTAACTCCTCCGCCTGGAATACCAAGTGATGCTACTACTTCGTCAGGTATTGATCTACGGACGCTATTCTATCGTAATCTGCCATTATGTCGAATCAGCAATTAACAACCGCTGAGTTTCCCTTTCCCCCCCCCCAAAACTCCCCACCACCACCACCACTTCGCACTAACCTGACAGAGGAAGACAGCGAAAAGCTGTCTCCTCTGAAACAGCATTTCGACGCGACACTTGCGACATCTACGTAATGATGTGCTATTATAGGCAAAGGTAGGAGACTAACAAGTTGAGACAATGCTCATCAATCCGCTATCCCCACGAATTTTGCCCTCTCGCGTTTGAAACCCTGGGTGCCCCTGGCGTTCGGACCAAGCAGCTGATTCGCAAAGTCGGCACCTTGTTAAACCTGTCATCCGGTGATAACAGGTCGTCGTCCTTTTTCAAGCAACGTCGGGATCTTGATATGCACGTGGAAACGCTGCCTCCGTTCGGGGGGGCAGACTTCTGAAGTGGTCTCGACCTGGCCTCGTCGGTACGGACACGTGACAGTCACAATACGCGCCCAATAGGCACATGGGCTTAGCCAATCCATCGTGGCATGTGTAACGAATACCTACTGTATTATACAGAAAATAAATAATAATAATAATAATAATATAGGCAAACGTCGATTGCTAAACTAGAGTTTCGGTTAGAAGCCGGTCTTCGCAGTGATCAGTCAGATTGATGTCACTTCTTCTATAAGTTGCGCGACAGTAAAAACAACGAAAAAAATGATCTTACTCTGTGTGGACCAATTATCGTACTTTTAGTCAAGGGCGATGGGAACTGCTGTCGTTCATTAGTCAGCATTAATTAAGCGATCATTGAGATACAGAAACTTTGCTGCGCATAGTAAAACGGCCATAAGATCAAACATTAAACCGAAGATATTAAGTCTGATGCGTACGATATTCGGTTTACGCAATTCAATACAAATCGATTGAGGGGCGTATGCATGCTAGCTTGCAGTCACCAAACCTTTGATGTGATATATTTCGACACGTTTCAGAAGTAAAGATTAAACACTTATATCTGTCTACTGCTGTACACTTGCAGGAAAGCACTAGAAGTGTTGCCAGATATGAACATGATAGATACGATGCTTGCATTATAGAACTTGCACGATGACGCAACTATACCAGCACCAGATTCTAGGGCATCGATTACCCAGCGTTACCGACGGACGAACGCACTACGAAGAACCAACTACTGGTATCCATATTCTATTCGGAGTACACCACGACTTTCAACAGATTGCGGCCTTAAAAGGGATCGCACTCAGAACGAGAGTACGATAAGTTTATTTAATGTTTCATATGTTAATAGTCAAGTAATAGTTAACACAGATTGCGGCTGTATTTGTCCTGTCTCAGACCATAGTGGATAGGAATGCGCTGTGAGTCAGATCTAGCGGGCAATGAGGGACGAGTGGGCCGGTCGTTTGGACGCCGCCGCCGCCGCCGCAGAGATTTGGGATTTGACCACAACTGGCAACCGGACTCGACTAAAAAGCCAAACGAAGAAACGCGGCCGTTTCTTCGTTCGTAAAGGCTGGCCTCAAACGGCATCACCAGCATCGGGTCTACAACAACTATTCGCTCTTCCGGCGCTGACCGACCCCGTGCTGGCAAACGAAGCCCCTTTCTTTCTCTCTCTGACTCAACCTCTCTCTCTCTCTCTATCTCTCTATCTCTATGGACGGCTTGGCATGTCGGCCTTTGTGGCCCCTGCCAAAGGCCGACCCCCTTATCTGCGTATGATGTAGCTCACATCCGGAAGCGACACCGGATGCCGCCGGCTCCTCGGCAACAACATGGGGTGCGGACCTCTCTTTTCAGCTGTGCGTCCGATTTCCCTTCAGCTGGAAGCGTTCGTTCAACAAAAGCGGCCGGCCAGACGGCGTGACGATTCCTAGACTGCCAATCTCCAAAGGCCGAAAAATTGCCGGCCACACCAGCGGACACTGTAGCAGCAGCGGCGGCAGCGACAGCGACAGGAGACTCCAAAACGCTCGTGAAACACGCCAACGTTTGTGGCGCAAGATCTTGCTGAAGGAACTTGCGGTGAAAGAAAATAGAGGACGTAGCCAACAACGCTAGAGATAGGGTCGCCGCTCCTCGCGAAACGAAACGACGGTATTGGGGTGGCTGTACGCTTACTAACACGTTCAAGTGCATGTCAAATCAACCCAACCTCGCACATCGTGGTGTGCGACTTTGTTGATTTGACATGCACTTGACGGCAAGTGCGTGTCAAAAATAAAAACAAATACGTGCTTACAAAGCACAACAACAAATTCTCTCATTGTCTAAACAAATACGAATCGAAAACGAATCCGAATATGCAAGAACAACACAATCGATGCCACATTTTTCTTTTATGTTGTTGTGTTTTGTTTATACCTCACCATCCATGGAAGACACACGAACGATGCCAAAACCGCCAATGTCAGGTGTCACATGCGCGAATTATGCGCTGCTGCGGCTTTAAACTATTCGACTGTCATTGCCAACTACTTGTACAATTATGCCACAATTACAATAACAACTATTACTACTGCTGCTGCTGCTGCTGCAACTACCACTCCTACGTACAACCAGAACTTTTAGTGCGACCAAGACTGCTCGGAACTTCAGCTATCAGTGACTGATGCTATTAGCATTCGAGCGGTCTAGTGTTATTCCTAGTTCCAGCCATTCGTGTGCGACAAGTCACCATAACGAGCCATCGCATTAGACTAGCGCGGCCAAACGCGCCGCCGGCTGGCTCCTTTCAAACGAATCTCTGCCGTCCGAATTGGGAAGGAAAACTGGCTGATTAGAGAACTTGTTGAAGTTGTTCGCATCCTTTCAAGGACGACAGGAGGCGAGACGCAGACAGAGACGGAGGCCTGGTCTGCCCGCCTTGCCACCATCGGCACCGTCGTTGTCGCAACTTCGTCGTCGGCAACCGAGGCGCCGGCGGTGACGTTTGGAGGTTGATTGGCGGCAATTCGAGGCCGCAAAGCAGACGAAATGCTAGCGCGCATTTTCCGCTTCGAGCGCTGCCGCTGCAGCCGCCGCCGCCGTGGTACGGCTATAATGGGCCGCGTTGAGGATCGAGCTCCGCTTGACGAATACCCCAGCGGGAGAATACCCCCCAAAAGGCCTCACGACGGATTCCCGAGCTTGGCGGCCGATATATAAGTATATATATATATATATATATATATATATATACATATATATATACATTTATATATATGACTGGATGCACTTATTATTCGTCTGCTTTATATATTATGCATACCTAAATAAACATGTCACCCTCCTCTTATATCAGATGCGCTTAGAGCGGCAGCATAAATTGACATGTTGAGATATCTAGGTTCGTCCAACAGTAGTTGGGGCGACATGGCCCACGCTAGCACTTAGCGGTATGGTTTTATTATCTATTTTCAATAATCATCGCTTAAAGGCAATAATTCAGTCAACAACAGGAATCAAACCGAAGATACCTCGGTGTCTAACGCACTAGCCTTCTAGATGACTCTGCCAATTATATACGTATATATATATATATATATATATATATATATATATATATATATATAATATATTTTAACAAAGTACAGACTTTGCGGATATATATATATATATATATATATATATATAATATATTTTAACAAAGTACAGACTTTGCGGATATATATATATATATATATATATTTGTTCATTGTAATTATTTGCCAACGCTGTGAACAAAATTGGGTCCCTGCAAACGTGTGCACATTTACGAAGAGTCCAATGTAGAGCAATGTAGGGATATATATATATATATATATATTAACAAGGCACGGACTTTGCGGATTAGCTGTCTAGTTCGAGCGTCAGGAACATCCAAGGTTTAAAACGCGATAAGGTTGAATTTGTGGGGATACCCGATTTGTAAATATTTTCTCAGCTTCTTGGTCTCTGCAAGATGGGCTGCATAGCCAACCTCAGATGCGCCGTACCGACCAGGGGCTTCGTAAACGGTTTAATCTCAAACTAGAATTTTGCCTTTCTCAAAGGGTGTAAGTGTCATACCTGCCGCCCTCTGCGCAGAAGCTGGATGATTGTAGATTGCGTGAAAGACGGCATGACCTACAACTTTTGCTGAAGGTCTCAATAATAGACCTAAGACCTTTGCTGAAGGTCTCAATAATGTCTAGGTCGTCGTTCTGCGCTGTGATATCCGTCATAGACCGCGATGTCCTAGTTTGCTGAGAGGGTGACCACATTTGCATCAACGAGGACTAACTAGGTCTGTTTCTAGTTGTAGGCATACTGTTATGCGAATTGTTTTATCATCAAGGAGAGGGCTCATGGAGACACTGGGAAGCGCGTGTAACCGTTGCACCTCATCGTGCAAAAAGGCACTTCAGTCATGTTGGGATAGTACTTTATCAGCCTACATCCGCACCGACCCTAAATGTTCTTCTGAAAATGAAACAAGCGGTTTCTAAACTGGCTAAATCCCGCTGTATCTATGAATTGGCTTGCCCCGTTTTTTGCGCTTACCTTTGGAGAGGCAATGGCAGGGCCGACCCTGATAAATCTGTGCCGATCTGAGGAAGGCATGTTCCATCCGGCTGAAATCTCAGCACAAAGGAATTACCGGGCTCGTGAAGGAATCTACTATATCCCTAATACCCCGGCAACATAAAAGTGCTCCCCTCCTGCAGGCCGATCGCCGACGAAATAATTTGTTTAGGCAAGACAATTTTTATTATGTTAAAAGCGTTCTTCGAGTTTCACAGACATTCTCGTGAGTTTGTGCGAGTCGAAAAAGACACCGTTTTGCGCGAATGGGTTCCCCGGTTCTAGCGGGCCTACGAATCCCAATTTGTACGCACAATCGTCGTCAGAAATATCTGCTTTGTTGAAATTGCGTCCAGCCACGCGACAAACCTGCGTAACGCAGACAAATCCGTACAGATGAATACAGGAAGATTACGTCCTTCAGGAGGACCGCGCTGTATATTATCAATATTTTGTGATGGGGATTAATATGGGAGCCGGGGGTGGTAGCTGTGAAATAGGGTCATCGGATGAATGAAAAATCCATGGATGACGCTAGAACAAGAAGGTTGGTTTGAAGCCTGGGGGACGTGTTTTCTACAGACAGGGTTGATGTGGAAAGCATATTGGTGATCTCAGCCGTCGGGTGTTGCACCTTTACTTGTTGCGATGTGTGGGCTTCAAGTTAGGTTTAGTGTCTTTCCTAAGGGTGCTCAAGCGAGGCCAGGCAGGTAAGCCCGCCGCAGAGTGCCGCACTTTTTGCATACCTTGAGCAAGGTCACAATTTCCTGCGCTTGGACCCTTTGGCGCGCTCTTTTTGTCGCCGTGGCTTTTCCTCTACCTGAACCCCACGCAGATGTGTTTGGTGAGGGTGGGCTTGGTTTAGTTGAAACATTCATCGCCGGCATACCTGTGATATTGCAGGTGTTTGCTGCGGCCTCTTCGGGCCATCAAACTTCCCAGCAGGTGCACTCGCAGTGGTTAAGCCCTCTCGTAACCTGAATATATCCAGGATGGGTGGTGGAGCATTAGTACCACTGGTAAGAAGGAAACAGTAAGAGAGTTTTTGCTACCCAAAAAGCGGAGACCGCGCTCTGGTTTTCCTCTATTTCATTTCTTCTTTGTTTTAGGTTTACCCATAATTTTGCATATTTTGCCTCTCTGTTCTTCTTCAACATTTTCCTATGCTTCCTAATTTTCGCCGTCTTGCCTTTTACCCCTTCTTCTTATTTTCACATCTTTCGTCTGTTTTTCGTGCCTTTTTCGTATTCCTTTATTTTTCCTCGCCCAATTCTGCGCGCACGTCTTGACTTTTTCATTGTCTAGTTCCTTTTTCTTTTCTACTTTATGATAATTTTCTTATTCCTTTCCATCTTCGTCTTATCTCTCTTTATCTTCAGCTCAAATTTTCGCATCATCTTCTTCTTCTTCGTCTTCATATTCTAATTTTCCCGCCTTTTCTTTTATTCTGCGTCATGGTCGTTGCTATCAACAAACTTGAAAGAATTGCATAAAGCCAGCCGAGCAGTGGGTGTCAAGTGGCTCAAAATGAACCCCATTACATCCTTCTCTGCCCTCATGCTTCACGCTTCCTTTTTACTTCTCTCACCCCCTTTCTTGCCCCCCCCCCCCCCAATCTCCCATCAACCCAGGCCCTCTCGTCTGGCCAAACGTTCTGGCCTTCCGATTTTTCTTCTTTAGCTGTTGCTATTGCTGCTCGGCATGCGTTTGCTTCTGGTGGTGCTTCTGCTTGCTAATGTTCTCTCTAGCCGGCCAAACTGGCCAAACCACGACGACGTTGTGGGTTGGCCTTATGGCGTGTCATGACTTAAGGCTGTCGGGCAGCAGCAACAGCTGCTGCAACTACGAACTAACTGCACCAAATGGCTGACAATAAAGACGACTACGACCGTTGACACTACCCTCGCTGCTGTCGTGACACCGCTTACGTAGCTGGCCTGCCCTTTTCCTACCACAAGGGGGCTGTGTGTAGACGCACCGTTAGCACTGGCGCCGTCGACGTTCTCGCCCTCTATCACTGTGGTCATCGTCGTCGCTACTATGAAGGTAGCATAAGCAGTACGAAAGCAAACAGTTCCGCGCCCCGTTTTCGAGCCTTGACCCCTAGGTCTAGCAAGCTCATAGTAGTAGTAGCGCATGGGGCCTCGTCTTTCATTCAATTCCATCAGTCGGGTCACAACGGCTTATTTGCATACGCGCTGATGCACTGCTTTCCAGCATACACACTGCTCGAAATTGTATGATCGGCGCGAGTGCTCTCTCTCTCCCTCCCTCTCTCTCTCTATATATATATATAATAACTAATATATATAACACAGCATGTGCTTGTCCTTTTTGCTCCCTGCGTGACACCCCCCGTGCATCCCATCCCGTGCGCACGACGACGCTCAACTAAACGCGGCAAGTGGTTTTTAGCAGATATATATATATATATATATGTATATATATATATGTATATATATATATATATATATATATATATATAACATGCACACTAATATTAGGGCGACCTCGTACAGTGGCGAATATCTGAATCGTTAACCCGTGACCCGCTAAATGTAAGGAAATGATCTTGCCGATTAACGATCTAACTCGTGTAATGGTTATGCGGTAGTCATTGCCTGCATCCGGATCGCAACCATTATCGATCCAGTTAGCTGAAGAGTGTGTTTTAAAGGGGAAAACGACATCACAACCTTTGATTACTCATCGCCTTGACGGGATAAGCATCCCTGACAAACGGGAGTAAAACGTTATTAGAAGGCTGCAGTCTATCTTGGCCTTCTCCTCTGCTTCTCTCTTTATGACATGAAAAGAAGCTTTCTATTCTATTCTAATATACGTTTGCTGGAGCTAAGAAACAAGCCACTATGTGCTTGGTTTGCTAGACTAATAAATACTAGCAGATACCAGTGCTGCCCCTGCTGGCTCCGGTTTATTGAAACATTGTCATTTATTTGCCCACCGGCCCTAGACAAACCCTAGCGTGGGGTTTCTGTTGTCTTTGACCGAGAGCGTCTGCCTTGCAACTATCGAGAAGTCTTTGTTACGGTTTGATGAAGAAATTGTCTAAAATTTGGAGTAGCAAGTGCTGCTGTCTTCATTTCGTTGCATCGCCCACCACCACAACGGCATCACAGCAGTCCTTAGCAGCAATAGCAACAACAGCAAGAACAAAACGGTAACGACATAATCTGCAAACAAACTCTAGACGCCGGACTGTCTCCGTGCCGTCTGCAAGAGCAGCGCAAATGCATGCCGTCACGAGTATAGTATAGACTAACAAGAAGTAGTCAACACGGTCTTCTCTACAGAAGGGCAGGTTTCTAACGATCACAAGAACTACTAGTGCTACTTAAGTTGACAATTTGCCGCATAAGAGACGACGAAACGCTTTCCTCCATTCCCGGTCTGCGATTGAGTGGAGGACATTGGCAGACGCCAAACTACAAACCGCCAAAACCTACAGTCGTACTGCAGAGCCGTGAGAGCGCCACGAAGATCCACCCCGTCTCTCTGTTTTTTTCTTTCGTTTAATGCGCTTGGCTGTAGTTGATGCTTAAACCGTTCGAGAGAAGACAAACTAAAGGGGAGGAGAGGAAGTAGGAGTAAAAGGAAGAGCGAGAGAAAGAGAGGCGTTGGGCGGCCTGACTCTGCGTCGTTGTTCGAAGCGCCTTCGCTTACTCTATAAGATCCCCCGCCGCTCTATGCCGTGCCCTTTTCGACTGCGATCGACGGGGCCAACCGTCGAAAACCGCTCTTGCGTTGCCAAGTTGTTTCGCTGCCTGGTAAAATGAAGTCAATAAATGACAGGCCACTTCACTGTCGGGCAAGTCGTTGTCGATACCCCACAAAGACTTGCGTCTAGTCAATACGACGTATGCTCATGTCGGGCGTCTATGTACATGTATGTATATATATATATATATATATATATATAGGCGTTTCCTAAATGTGTAGAATAATTATAGAGATAGTGTTGTGATTAACGGTTAAGTAAGTAGCGATTAAACTTCATTCTCTCCAGTGCTATTTTTTTCGGACAAGCGGAACTCGTTGGGCAAGAGTCACCAGAGTGGGTTAACTGTAGGTGTTTAAAATTCTCTCAGAGGGTTTTGGTATAGTGCTGCCAGTCTTC